>VZTT01035754.1:0-18757 GCA_013400855.1 Buphagus erythrorhynchus | reverse complement strand
CTGCTCTGTTGCTGTTGATCTTGCCGTTATTGTTGTGTTTCTGTTTCTCTTGTTATATATATATATATAGATCTATATATCAATAAAGAACTGTTATTCCTACCCCCATATCTCTGCCTGAGAGCTCTTTAATTCCGAAAATCGTAGTAAAGTGAAGGGAAGAAGGGAAAGGGGGGGGTTTTATACTCTCCTTTCAAAAAGCAGGCTCTTGTCCCTTTTAGCAGATACCTGTCTTTCAAACCAAGACAGGTGGTTTGGGTTTATTTGAGATGTGAAAAAGAGAACATGAAAGCATACAACTCAGATTCATAGATGTAAGGCAAAAGGAATACCTGCCCAAATACCCACTCTCCATTTCTGTGTTAAGACATTTCTCCATTTTATTAATCTTTCATCTTGAGTATTTCAAAGGTCTGATTTTAATAAGAATTAACCTTGCCTATGCATGTAATTCCATGTCTGCATTTCCAACACTTAATACTACAAATATACTTAAAAACCTGGCTTTTTCAGTAAAATTGACAAATAAGGCAAGTCAATTAAATTTTTCAAGTAGTTTAGATTTGCAAAGGGCATGCTTGTGCGGAATAAGAATTCACCTGTCCCACCTTCACTAGTGAATTGCACAAGAATATTTTCAAGTTTCTACCTTTTCTTGGACAGAAACAACACAAACCCCCTCAAGTCTCATAACACCCCTATATTTTCATATATGTTTCTTCCTATGTTTTCTTGTTAATAACTTTGCTGAATTATTTTCCTTTCTTCTTTCCTTTTTTTAAAATTTTTTATTTTATAAGTGTTATTAAGCACTTTAGGCAAGTTAGTTTCTCTGACAGAAAGGTTATGGTAAAAGAAATAATGAAAACCAAAAAGCAGATCTACTTTAAACTCAAATCTCCACCTACCAGATCTGACTGATCTTTGTCACTAAATTAGTCCACTAGTTTTCTACTCCTTTTGTTTTTCTGAATGCAACTCCTCTCCAGTTAATCAAGAGGAATTTGTTGCTGTCGTATTCAGAAGTTGTATACAGGATGCTAACAGGTCCATGCCTTGTGCAGCTCTGCCACCCAATCCTGAGTGAGTCACTATGGTAGTAATGCAAAGGAACTCAGGAGTTTACCTCCTCAATGCATTTCTCTTAAACCTTGATAACTGATATTTCAGTAATTAGTAAAAAAGCTAAGCAGGTTTGCCAAGATGACTAAATACTGCTGCAGAAGGTGATAGGCTGTGTATCTGACCACCAGACTCCATCCAGGCATCAGTACAGGACAGAGATTATAATTTATAAACCACTGTTACTCATAGTAGTCAAGTGCCAATGATAGGAGGGGCCACAAAAGCAATTTAATTTGTAACTGGATGATTATTTCTCCTATATTCTCCTACACCCTTGGCAAAGCAAACCACACCTTCTCACCAAAATCTTTTTTTTGCCAGTCACAATGAGGACATTATTGCACGGCATGCATTCCATTGAAAATAAACTGCAATGTTTATAAGTAGTCATATGCTTCTTTCAATTACTCATGGAAAAGATTTTTCTTGCAGTATGGCACATACAGCCCTGACTTTTTGTTTACCGTAGTCTATTTTAACTTTCCTTTTTTGTGACAAATAAATTTGTGGAGTCTAAAATACATGCAAATAAATATTTTAACCTTTTTTGCAAATTTTTAAAAACTACCTAAACAAAAATGGAATCATAAGTATGAAATTAAATATTTTAACATTGTAAATTATGGAGGCAGATTAAACACTGAGTGCTTTGCAGACACAGCAGATGATATTGTATAGTTCCCTATAAACATTTAAAGCAGCTAAAACCACAACTTCAATATGAATGGAAGATTCATATTAAAGAAATGCCTGAGATTATGATAATGATAATTATTATTTCATTACAACTACATGAAAGGAGGTTGTAGTGAGGTGGGTGTTGGTCCCTTCTACTGCATCTCAAGTGAAAGTATGAGAGGAAATGGCCTAAAGACACACCAGGAGAGTTTCATCTTAGATACTAGAACGTTTTTCACTAATAGAGTGAAAAGGCATCAGAGTAAGTTGCCCAGAGAAGTGGTGGAGTCACTGTCTTTGGAAGTGTTCAAGAGGCATGTGGAGGTGGCAGCTTGGGATATGGTTAGGGGTGATTATGTTGGTACTGGGTTTAGGTGATATTGAAGGCCTCCTCCAACTCTGATTCTTGTGAAAACATTGCAGAGTATCAGACGTACAAGACCAGCCATAATAACAGTAACACTCACTTCCTTTCAATGTTCTAAAATAATTTAAAATATTCATAATATATTTTCAAAAATATTTAAATATTTAAAATATTCAAAATATTAAAAAATATTCAAAGGAATTTATCTTCTAACATATCAAGTTACTTAAAGGAGGAATCACTTTTCAAAATAGTGATTTTCAATTATAACTTAACTTTGACATTATTTCTTTTCCTGACATTTGGATTTCAGCAACTGTGGTCTGTAAGCTACAATTTCTAACCTGAACCTAGCAAGCCTTTAGAAGTACTCTAAAATAAAAATGGATTTTCTATGTCACTTTTCCACACAAACTCATCATAACTAATAACAACTAACTGCTTTATTGGATGCCCTGGATAACCTCTTTTTATATCATAAAAGGAAGTAAGATCAAGATAATTCTTACCAGTACCTTGTTATTTTGATCCTTTATCAAAAGAAAATGAAAGCATCAACTATCATTTCTCAAGGCCAGGTCACTTATTTCAGGGAGGCCAGAATAATAGCCCACATTCAAAACACTTTTAGTTTCTTTCCCAACTTAGTTAATTCTCACCAAACTCTTGAACTCTGTTTGCAGTTAACTTCAGTCAAATCCACATCCTCGTAGCCATGTAGAATTAAAGTGTGTGTGTGAGCGGAAAAACTTTGGAAAATAAGCTCAGTATCCCTGGCCTGAAAATCCAGGAAGGAATATTCAATGTTATGCTCAAAACAATAAGAATATCTTTCCAACACGGTGCCGCACTTGGTCAGTCTAATTATCCCTTGTTGGAGGTTGGGTGTTTTCCTTTTTCTCTCTGCGGAATTTTCCCCATTGTTATGCTAAGAACCTAGCATAACTAGAGCATAACTAGCTCGGATGGCTAGGTTCTTTCGCGCNAGAAATGCCTGAGATTATGATAATGATAATTATTATTTCATTACAACTACATGAAAGGAGGTTGTAGTGAGGTGGGTGTTGGTCCCTTCTACTGCATCTCAAGTGAAAGTATGAGAGGAAATGGCCTAAAGACACACCAGGAGAGTTTCATCTTAGATACTAGAACGTTTTTCACTAATAGAGTGAAAAGGCATCAGAGTAAGTTGCCCAGAGAAGTGGTGGAGTCACTGTCTTTGGAAGTGTTCAAGAGGCATGTGGAGGTGGCAGCTTGGGATATGGTTAGGGGTGATTATGTTGGTACTGGGTTTAGGTGATATTGAAGGCCTCCTCCAACTCTGATTCTTGTGAAAACATTGCAGAGTATCAGACGTACAAGACCAGCCATAATAACAGTAACACTCACTTCCTTTCAATGTTCTAAAATAATTTAAAATATTCATAATATATTTTCAAAAATATTTAAATATTTAAAATATTCAAAATATTAAAAAATATTCAAAGGAATTTATCTTCTAACATATCAAGTTACTTAAAGGAGGAATCACTTTTCAAAATAGTGATTTTCAATTATAACTTAACTTTGACATTATTTCTTTTCCTGACATTTGGATTTCAGCAACTGTGGTCTGTAAGCTACAATTTCTAACCTGAACCTAGCAAGCCTTTAGAAGTACTCTAAAATAAAAATGGATTTTCTATGTCACTTTTCCACACAAACTCATCATAACTAATAACAACTAACTGCTTTATTGGATGCCCTGGATAACCTCTTTTTATATCATAAAAGGAAGTAAGATCAAGATAATTCTTACCAGTACCTTGTTATTTTGATCCTTTATCAAAAGAAAATGAAAGCATCAACTATCATTTCTCAAGGCCAGGTCACTTATTTCAGGGAGGCCAGAATAATAGCCCACATTCAAAACACTTTTAGTTTCTTTCCCAACTTAGTTAATTCTCACCAAACTCTTGAACTCTGTTTGCAGTTAACTTCAGTCAAATCCACATCCTCGTAGCCATGTAGAACTAAAGTGTGTGTGTGAGCGGAAAAACTTTGGAAAATAAGCTCAGTATCCCTGGCCTGAAAATCCAGGAAGGAATATTCAATGTTATGCTCAAAACAATAAGAATATCTTTCCAACACGGTGCCGCACTTGGTCAGTCTAATTATCCCTTGTTGGAGGTTGGGTGTTTTCCTTTTTCTCTCTGCGGAATTTTCCCCATTGTTATGCTAAGAACCTAGCATAACTAGAGCATAACTAGCTCGGATGGCTAGTTTCTTTCGCGGGGAGGGGGGAGGGTGGAAGAGGGGGAAACACCGTGATATCCAGGCAGCAGGTGAAGGAGAGCTTTGGGAGTCACTGGCTCTCTCTCTCTCGCTCGTCTGGCTCTGAAAAGCACGGTCGCTAGGAAAAACTTCACCCTGCCACGCTTTCCTCGGCTGTGGGATCCCGCAACCTCCCTGCTCGGACGTTCTCCTATATCTTCTGCCGACTTCAGGCATCCTGTTGGAGCACTGGGACTGAGACTGCTCCGGGATCCGTGAGCAGCGTCTCCGTGCCGCCCTTCCCCAGGGCCGCCGCCATCCCCCCGGGCCTGTTCAGCTGCGCGGGGCCTGCCCTGCCCACAGCAGCGGGAACTGAGCGCAGGGAGAGGAGCCTGCGGCCAGGAAGGGCTGGAACTGACTTACACTGCTCTGTTTGCTGATAATTTCATAGATGTGGTTGTTTTTGTTTGCCTTGTTAGAGATATTAGAAAAGAACTGTTATTCCTACCCCCCCATATTTTTGCCTGAGAGCCCCTTAATTTCAAAATTATAGTAAATTGGAGGGAAGGAGATGGGTTTACACTCTCCATTTCAAATAGAGGCTCCAGTCTCTTAGCAGATACCTGTCTTTCAAACCAAGACATCCCCGCATTAAGCTTGAGGCTGAGCAGGCACCGTGGAAATTGCTTCTTGGGCCTCCAAATTATATCACAGTATCTATGGTTTATAGTATTGCAGACATGTCACAGGATGAAGATTTTCCCACCTTTTTAAATAGCCTTATAAATTCCACCTCAGAGGATCAAAATATTTCACAAAAATGCACGCAGGTCCAGAACAGTTGTGGCTTTGAAATCCATAAATAATTTTAATATTTTCTTTTTGTATAGTGGAAAATTAGGATATGAGACTTTATTATGGTCACAGAAGTCTCATTGCAGACATTTAAGAATGGTCTAAGAGCTAGAAAAATGTTGAAATTCTTTTTTCTATACTGTATACCAATGACTCTCAATATCAGTTATTTCTGCCCAAGAAGTTCAAATACAGTGAAGAAACATGTAAACACAAATGACTTTATAACCTATTAACACAAACAATTAAGATTGTTTACAGTTGTGTATATTTTCACACCTAATAAGTGAAGGAAATGCTTCTGCAAGCCTACTTCATCTATGTTTTCAATACAGTGTTTAAGAATACTTAAGGTGACAGTGGTCCCAAAAATTAATCCGTTTAATCCTATGTGTTTTTCATGCTGTCTTTCATTCACATTCCAATCCTCAGAATGCAGTCCTACTTCAGCCCTCTCAACCCCACCCATCAGAATTAAACCAAAAGTGAGGATCAGGATGTGAGGCAGAGGATAGAAAAGGGGGCCAGTCTTTCCAAAGCTATTTCAAAATGAGATAAACTTCTGCTTAAGAGAGTGTAGGAGATACTTTTCCCTTCAGTTACCTCTAGTAAATTACTCCAAGTGGGGGCTAGCTTGGTCCAAGAGCATCAGAATGCTTGGTGTTACATTGATTAGCATGCTGAGGTCTGTGATGTACTAACCTGCCAGGAGGCTGTGCACATGCCTGGATTTCTGTTTGGTTTGGTCTCACAACTTCTTTTTGGTGCTTGTCAGAAGCTATGGGATCTTGAATAAAAACAAATCTTCCATAGTAATGTTTCGTTGCAAAAGATTCTACCAATATTAATGTGAAATTGGTCAGAAAATGTCAAGATTACTTAATCTATTTACTCTCTGGCCTATTCTGCAGTGTAGAGTTTTGGCCTCACAGAGCAGTATAGCCATTTTGAGAAATATGTGGACCCTTTCTTGTTTCAAGTTTATGCAGCTTTTTCTGTGCATTTAATAGTAGGAAAGCTCTGACTGTATGTAGAGCATACAGTTGCAGGTGAAATTGATGTGATCCATAGTCAATTTTTTTTTAATATGGGGATGGGGGACAGGGAGGAAACATTATATTAGAAGTGAAATAAAGAAAGGTGAGAGAAAGGTCTTGCAAAGCAGGGAATCAGAAATTTTTTTGCTAGATGCATAATGTGAAGAAAAAGGACAATTTCTGGAATTAAAAAAAAAAAAATACCATAGAGTAGTTAGCAGAATTCCAAGAACTTTAGGGCGCAAATTGACCTCCATGAATTTGGAGTAAAATTAAAAACTTAGAATTTTGATGTGTCTGATTCTATTTTTTTTTTGGCAGAGAAAATAAAAAAAATAGTAAGGAGTACACAGACACATTAAATAATGTGTATGGCTCATCTGTAACCAAAATATCTACACAATATCAGTACTAAAAGCTTTAAAAAGAGATAAAAGGTGCCAAGCATCAAATGAATGCAGTCAGGCACAAGTCATTGAGAATAGTAGGAATGCACAGAGTTCCAGAGAAATAGAGAAAACATAGTGTAAAACCCCTTTTGACAAAAAAATGTCCACAGAAGGGAACCATCTGACCTCCCAGTCTAGGTTTTTCTACACAACATGAGAGAGATGAGTCCTGAGATGAAGAGGGAAGACAAAGAACCAACAGTAATAAACATGGCAGAACAGGAAAGCGAGGCAGATATGGGAATGGCACATAATTAAAACAGTCCGGCAAAGGGCAAGTGTTTTACTATTTGTGAAAGTGCTCAGTGCTTCTTTTGCATATGCCAGCTGAACAGGCACAAACCCCCAAAGCATGCATAAACACAGAAACTAGCATTGAGCAGACCACTGAATTGTTTTGAGTTTCTATACAAACCACAAAATGGCAGCAGGTGAAATGCTCAGCACATTACCTATGGAGAAGCTTAAAAGGCCATACAAATCAATATTAAGAAAGCAGCATTATTCCACTTCACATCAGCATTAATGGGGAAAATAGTATACAAGGAAACAGTCTGAAAGCATATGGGACCCACCAAACTGGCAAAGTACAGAAACTCCCCCTCCAGGCAGCCAGAAGAGACAAGTATTGATACAAATAGTCTAATTTTAAAAATTATACTTGCAAGTTAAAAAATATCAGTTTTAATTTTTAAGTCTCATGGAGCTACTCAGATGAAAATCATGCCAACAGAATCAACACAGACCTAATAGAAATGATCAGTGAAAGACAATAAAATTACAGATGTGTTTAAAAAAATAGGTGTTTTCTAAGTTGTTGTACAAAGGATGAAAAATCACTAAAATGTCATAGGAAAGGATGAAACATACTTTTGCAGTGCAATGATAAAGAAATGGTTGCAGAATCCAGTTATGTGAAAGACAAAACAGATTTCCTCCTTTATATAGTCTCTCTCATATATTCTTGATTGTCATTTATTTTCTACTGGCTGCAGATCCAGCTCAGGAATTCAGTGTTACTGGAAAACTAAGAAAAGTATTTTGAAAGGCCATGAGTCTTCCAGAAGCTGTCATCCTCAAATAAAGCTATGACATGGCTACTCCTGATTTAATGAGTTGGAAATGCAAACTAGGTTTGATTTTAATCCTAACAGCCCCACACAAAGAAGAAGGCATTATGAATGTGAACATCCAAGTGGAGGCAATCAGTCTGGCAAGTCTTGCACATTTGAATTAAACACTTTAAGCCACTTGTGGGAGGAAAAGAGTTTTGTTCTCAAAAATTTTTCTTCTGTCACAAGGATTTGAAAATCATAAATAGGAAGAAATTTTATTTTCAGGACATAATGTAAAACTCTGGTAGATATGCCTGCTCATGCACTGCTTACCACAGACATAATCAACAACTTTATCCCATCTTCTCACTCAATAAAGACTTAGAACTTTGCCTTTTTCAGTATTTTGTCCTGAAAAATCTCTGTGTACACAGGGTGAGCTGTCTGTTCTGAAAGAAAATTACAGATTTTGATAGCTGAATAAAAGTGAAAAGAGCAAATAAAATAATATCCTCAAGTCAATTTATCCATGAAGTTCTTCACTGATGGGATATGCAAGTGAGAGAACTCTAAACCAAAAGATTGAGGGATGACATCATGGAATGGTTGATTGCAGATGTCAGCTGTGAATTTTAAACACAGTGTCTCTTACTCATAAAAAAAGTCTACTAGACTCTAGATGGAAGGAAATTTTAATCAATTATGGATTTCTTTGGACAAACTCGGATATGAAATACGTATTTTCTAGGCCTTCAATAAGACATATATATTTGAAATGCAGGCTGAAGTAACCTTGTATTCAATATTCACCAAATTTCAAAGTTATCTGCTATTAGTAAGTGATTTAAATTCAGGATAAATGCATATTTTTCATTCCTACTAAAGTCTGTGAAGACAATATTTAGCCCCAGGCCTGTACCTAGGGCTTCTTGCATGCAGATATTTGAAAGATTTTCTTCTAATGTTTCCAGTCCTTCTGAACATGGGGAACTAAGGGCTGGAAAAGGTCCACTACAAGGCTTCTTCTACAAAAAATAAGGAAAGAGGAAGAGGACTAAATCTCTGAACTCTAATGGACCAGTAGAATAGGTTAATTGAAGGGCAAAATCAATCACGTATGAGAAAGCAGGAAGGAAGAATGACAGGGGATTAAAAATGATCAGTCCTCTCAAACATCACAGCAGTGCAGAGTAAATTTCTGATAAAATATTAAGTGAGCAGGTATATGTGAAAAAATTCACTTCTTAAAAAAAACCCAAACCAAAAAAGTCCCTAAACATATGAAAAAAAAACAAAACAAAGAAAAAAACAACATTCCAAACCTACAAGCTTGTTTTCTTTTTGATTATTCTACGGTTTATTACAGATGACATCCTGGAGATTGTATGCACAGGCTGGACTCTGTCTTACTGACCAGCTGTGAATTCCATCATACCATGATGTCTCAGCCACCACAAAGTGGGGGTATCCTACAGGAGCAGGAAGAAAGGCAGAATTGAACACATCACACTTCAATAAAACAAAAAATATCCCTCAGCTCCTCTGTCTTACAGTTTGAGATCCACAGTGAACCTGAAATATGAAAGAATCATTTGCCAGTGACACAGATGAGTACCTAAGGCATATTTCAGCACAGGAGAGGATCTGACCCAGCACTTATTTTCTGGTGTGCCACCCCACACAAGGGATGTTTGTGCGAACTGCTGTATCAATTGTTATAGAATCAGCAAAGCACACAAACTTCTGTTGATCATAACTAGAGAAACATCTGTGTTAAACAAGATCTATCTTATCCAGAGTGAAAATCTACTATTAAAAATGCACTGAAAAATTCATTCAAGTTTGAGGCAAAAAAGGGGCACTGCTACAGTACTATCAAGGCCAGAAGTGTTCTCTCTCATCTGAATCTGAATGGAGGAAATTCTTAGAACAGCAATCTAAGACCTCAAGATAATTTGCTTTGGCTAGAAATGAAACACGAACTCTTTTTCCTGTTCTATTTTGTGTTCATGCCTCATGATATACCTTACTGTGATTACACATTACCAAGAAGGTGAAAAGAAGCTGGCTGTAATGTCCTGGACTCTCCAGACTCCTAGCTGGACTCCCAGCACTCTAGAAAGAGTGAGCCGAGGTGTGCACCTTGCAGAGCCCCCAGCATTATCCACTATAGTGGAAGGTTTCAAATTCTTTGACAATTCCCTCTCTATTTATTTTAGGATATGAATGCTCTGTAAAGTTCAGCATTTTACACATTTAATTTTCTGATTTGAAAAAACATATCAATATAACAAAACTTTAACTTTTTTTCAGGGAGCTTTAAATTCTGTGGAAATTCTTTCCCTCTGGTGGTGGAATCACACATTGTTATCATCTGCCATATCAGAAACAGGAGAAAATATCTGAACAGAACTTTTGAGTATCATCTTAAATTCAGAGAAGTTATATCAGCATAACCTTAATATATATAACAATTATTATTACTATCCAATTAAAATGCAAAAATAATATACTGCTGACCATTTAAGAGAGTGGAATGGTCTTCGGAACAGTAAGGTCTCTGTTCTTTCACTGAGGAAAGGCCTTGCAGTTCCACCAACATCACTGTTTTCTGTATTCCAAAAATCAGACGGAAAGGTTTTTGGATATCCCTCTTGAATGTTCTGATGTGTGGTCCTACAAGACCACAAGTCCAAACTCTTTTCAATGCAAGCTATCCATGCCAGTACATTCTCACATTCTGTTTCTACCTCTTGATCCACGATTATATTAGTTTGGCGTATTATATTAGAAAAAATATAGATCTCCCTTATGTATCTCATTATATCTACATCATTATCACCACTGTATTTTAATTTTTTCCAAGACGCAGTTGAAAAATATGTGCCTTCTGATCACAGGTAGAAATGGACAACCTGAGTAAGAAACCTGCCAAATAATTTTTTTTTTATATTGTATTTAGCAAGACATCACTCAGCAACTAATCCTTGATCAGATTCTGCAACTGTCAGTGGTTGACAGAGACTGCTTTATCACTAGTGTCTAGAAAGGGGAAGTGAATTCTCCTAATCTAGGTAGACTGAAAGACATTTCTTCCTGGCTTCCCCCTAAAGTTCAGTCTGATCAGAATCTGTGTTTTAAAAGCAATCTCTCCTAACTGCAAAAGGAAGTTTTGTATTTTTTTTAGTGGGACATCAGAGTACTTTCAGTACATCAGAGAACCATGAACCTTAGAAGAATCTGAAAAGAGAGTTGTTGGGTAATGATGCTGTTTATGGCCCAAATCCAATTCTCCAGATATCCTCTCTTTCTTCTCACCACAACCTCACAGGGAGTCACTGTGCACCTGGCAGGAGATAAAACCAGGAGAGAATATTACTGCTGAAATAATTTTAGATGCATAACTCTTTGACAGAGAAAACTGTTGTTTGTGTATGCAGGGGTAGTGGTGTGGAGGAGCACAAAAAAAACTCTCCTGATTTCCTTGATAAACCTGAAGAAGAAACCTGGTCTGGAAATCTAGAGAATAATTTTATTCTCAGCTCCACTTGGTGCTGTTTAGTGCCTTTGGTTGACAGTAGTTAAAGACCACAACACAGGAGGAAAATGACAAAATTTTCTTGGCTGCTGTCAGGATTCTTAGCAGACCTAATCCTCACCATTCATAACCTATGTATCCCTATATATATGTATATGTAAAATATAAATACACATATGCTATATGTAGATTGTGTGAAATTGCAGAACTCAATATTCAATAGATCTGACCTTTCATCTACATTCCTCTGAATACTTCTGAATATTTACAAACTTCTCTGTGGTTTACTCTCAATTTTCCACTCTCCTGGCACCTTAATTAAAAATATTCTCATTAAAATCCATAGATCAATAATTTAAATTAAAATCTAGCCATAAAATCTAGACAGACTGCATGTTTTGCAACAAAGAGTACCAGAAAATCCAGAGCTCTTTGAAAGCCTCATGAAACCCATCATTTTACTTACAATTTATGACTTCAAATTCTACTAGTTATTGAGCTGCTTAATAAAATTCCGAGTTTTCAAGTATAGGAAGGATTCATGCTTTTTTAACCAATACAGCATTATGCTAAACTGTTTTTCACCTAGGGCAGGGATTTCTGATGTGTGCTACCCCATGGTGGCATCTGGCTTTTTGGCAGGTTTCATAGAAGACCAGCAACTTACAAGTAACATGTCTGTCAGATAGTAAGGCAGCTGCTGATGGGCTGTGCCTGTATCGCTTGCCCAGATATCTTCCTTTAAAAAACTCTTATTAATTCAATAAAATCTATGCATCTGTCTGCAAACAAATTGACATGTACTTTTATGAAATGTGTTTTTCTGTAATTGACTGTTCTGTACCCTTTTGGTTGAAATGTCATAAAGTTATCCTTGTGCTATCTTTTACTTCAGTTAAGATAGGTTCTCCTTTGTGGTATGTCAGTTTCAGTTGCTCTGTTATAATTTTTTGAGGTTATGAGCTTTTTCTTAAGTGTATCAGGTATTCTTTGTGTCTAGAAGCTGTAAGATATTTGGCCTAGCCCCTTTGAAATTGCAGTGAAAGGGGAAAAAAATAAACTTTGGGAATTTCATCTTGTTTGTTCTCCAGACACAGAGTATCATTACTCATCCATCTATTTGATGTTGAATTGTGTGCCAGTGACTGAGATATTTTTGTCTGTTACAAAACTTAATACTGTCACTGAAGCATTGTTTTCCAATTTCCTGAAGGCAGCAACTTTTTCTGCATTGTGATCTTTAGACTACATGACTAATATTCTTTTTTTCTTTAATATGGAGTGAATCTGTTTAACTAGAATACAATTTTCATCCTCACATATTTGGACTGTTAGATAAGATGGTGAAAAATTATGTGACCTTCCTTTTTACACACTATGTGGAAATCACCACAGGAACAGATAGCTGAACCAAAGAAAGAAAACAGTGCTGGACAATTGCCTTTTCATAAATCTGTGCATGAAGTCAGTCATTAGCTTTGCCGGCTATGTAGCCAGGAAGCAAGAGGTGTGAACCAGCAGAGATGCAAACGTAGTGACCTTTAGACAGTGCATTGGATTTAGTTCATTTCTCTTGATTCTTACTGAAAAAAGAATGGTGAAAAGGCATCAAAGAAGCATCTCCAAATGAGGTGCTAAATTTATTCCCTGCTTATTTTATCCAGAAAGAATTCTTTTTAGTAAATTCTTTCTTATTTCCTATTTTCTTTCTTATTTAATGGACAACCATTTAAATAACACAAAAAATAACCACAACAAAAATCTTGTTTTCCATCCCCCAAAGCAAAAATTTATTCTTGACACTTACATGGATCTTTTATGCCAGTTCACAGTGGCTGCCAGATTGATGAAGCACAGAAATTTGAGAGACAAAAATGTACTGTATTATTTCAATATGTTGAAAGCCATGAAACTTTCAGGGAGGAAAAATTGCTACCCAAAAGAATTGCCTAGAATACCACCAAATCCTATTCGTAAAACTAATTAATCAAATAATGCCTTACTAGGCTAAAGAAAAAGAAAAGTAGCTCTCTAACAATAACGGAGCTGGTTGCCTGGGAGAAATACTATGCTTTAGTCTCCTGTTTAGAAGTAGAATCAAACAGCTCTGAGTTGAGTATTGAAATTCCCAAACTGTGAATTACTCTTGCAAAAGAAGATTCACAGCTACATCTTCTTTGCTAACATATATTCAGAAACATTTAGAATTGAGAGTCACCTTGACATTCTGTTAGAGATTTTAAATGCAATGGAGGCAGCTACCAAATTTTTGTTTCTGAATTATTTTGGTTGGTTGGTTGTTTTGTGGGTTTTTCCCTGTAGTCTGGTGGTGGTGAGGGGGAAATGGGTGCAGGAGGGAATGGGGAGGATGGGTGCCTTTGTTTTTTTGATTACTTTTAGTTTAAGAACAATTGGTTAGGAAAGCATACAGAGATGCCTTCATCCATGGAATTTTTTAGCCCTATTGATGATTAGAATATAGCTCCTCAGTTTTAGGATTCTGATACTATAAAAATTCATAAAGATAGATTACATAACAATTTTCATACATCACAGGATAGTTACTAATTGTTTGAAGTTTTAAAAAGGTAACAAAACTAGTCTTCCTTAAAAAAGACATTGTAAAAATCAGTTATTTAGCTCTCTATTAAGCTTTGGTTTTTACATCTGTCCTTTTTAAACATGTCCAGTGAGAAAAAAAGAATCCCCCTCAAAAGACCAGAGTTTTCAGAACTCATTAACTTTTCTTCTTTTCACCACCAAGTGTAAATCAGAAATTGATTTGGGGCAGTTCTTCTTTAACTCATAGCTATCTGTAAATCTGTTGTTAAAGTTTTATTATACCAGCACTATAAAAAAGCATCCCTCCTAAATTCCATAGAAGTACAAATCACTAATAACTAAACTGTTTTGTTTGAAAAGTATAGAAATGCTAAATGCTGCAGTACTTTATGAAGCAGTAACATAGCCAGTCAACAAATATTTATTTTGGGAGGAGGAATAGCTAATCATTTCTTTTAACTGAAAGGAAAACATAATTCTGCCTTTGAGTCATATTTTGAATAGAAATTAATTGATGTTATTTTAACTAAATCCTCACATTATCCTCATACTATCTACTTACAAAATTAAAACTCACAGTCATTCAGAATAATTATTTTAAAATTTATTAAATGTATTGGGGTTTTACCTACTAAGTCAAAATATACACAGGTGTATTTGTGAGATTACTAACATATGATAATTCTGGTGGAGTGTTCAGTTCTAGACTGATGTATTTTGGGAGTTTTTTTTAAACAGAAAAATAACATTACCCATTCAACATCTATGAAAATTAATAAATTTTATAGACCTATAGATACTTCTTCTCTCTCTCCTATGTTCTCTCAGAGCTCTGTCTCCTACACTAAAATAGTCGTTAGACACATTCAAATGTATTATGTTATGATAATAACAATGGAAAAATATTTATGCTACCACCGTTTGCCAAATAGATCAGTATGGAAAAACAAGTACATTAAAGAATATCTTAGATATTCTTAACTATTCTTAACTATTTATACAAACAAGTCTATTCATATTTTAAATGAAAATTAATGATACAAGAATATTAATATGCTGCTGCTTTGTCAGACAAGATTGCAATTTATTGACAAATTTATCTAAAATGTCTACTGCTCAAGGGCAATATAATTTAAAAAGTATTTGAAAAATTAGAAAGGTGAGAGATCCTTCTAGTAGTAAAAATATACATTTAGAAGTTGTATATAATAGATGCTGGAAAAACACTTTTGCTGAGCCCTTTGCTGTTAAAAATAGTTTCCTATAAGTCCAAAGGTTTCATAGAAATAGTGAAATTTATCTATGTTAGAAAAGTCTTTATTTACCTTGATCTAATAAACAAATTAGTAATATTAGCTTTATATGTATAAAGGATACTTAATGATAATAGCAAAACGTTAATAAAATACCCAAATGAAAGCATGCCATCAAAAGATTTCAGTATTATCTAAGTTAGTGTTTTCTAAGTTTCAACGGAAAATTCACTGATATTTTTGAAAAAGGAATTTGGAAACCATAGAATAAGTAGTGTCATGAGAGATAGCTTAACTTAATTCTGACTGCTTCCCCAAAATTCGCAAATTCTCAATTAGTATAAGCCACAGCTGAGAATACAATCCCTTTACTTTAAAATCACCTTGTTTACCAGAAGAGAAGAACTTACAAGGAAAGGCAAATTGCTTTATACACTATTGCAATCTCATTGAGAGAGAAAGGAAGTGTGTTAGCAACAACAACCCTTCTCCATTTCTAGATGGAAATTTAAGTCTGAAAAATTTCAGTATGTAAATGATACCAAGAAATCACCATTTAGCTTCTTTGCTTTAACAAACAACTTTATTAATCTTAGTCTGTTCCTCATTGTAGTTCTTGAATGAGAAAAATAACTGTACCTCTACATGTATAACTTTTGCCAGTTGTCAGGAAATGACAAAATGGAAACGGAAAAAACTCAAGATCAGTATGGTACTTGCAGGCAAAGCTCTGCAGTTTTCCAAGAAAACTGTGTATTAATGTCAGGTTTCAAACTATTAAAGTAGCTGTTAAGGAAAACACCTCTTTAAAAGCCTGTAATCAGCTATTACTCTGCACTACATTACAGTTACAAAATTGGTTCCAACAACATATACTGCCTCTTAGAAATACTCTCTCCATGTACCATAAACTGAAATATTTCTCCTTAACACATACCAAATTAAACATTTCAGATATTTTTTAATCAAAGCTGTAGTTTCCTGAGTTATTTCATACTAAATGGTTAAATTCTGTACATGAAAACACAGATGCTAATCAGTGGTTCACTTTGAGTGGAGAATGGGGAGGAGTGATGTTTCGTTCAGGTGCAACCACATTTTCTATGTCATAACCATCTGCAAAATAGCATTTATATAAGCACAGTTTGCAGTGAGGTCTAACATCTACTGGGCAAAGCTTTGGCATCACAACAGGATTTACCCTGTCTCTATCAAGGACAACATACTCACAGAGCAAACAACAGTAACCCGGGGATTACAACTACAAGAGGAAATACAGGTTGCTATGCAACAATTAATATAAATTTTGCAGCAGCAGATGGATATTTTGAAAGTAATTGATGCCCATTTGGCTCTTGTACCTTGCATTACCAGAAGTTTGAGTTTTAAAGCAAACCAGACACAAAATGTGTTGTGCTTGTAGAACATAGGTGATCCTTCTCTCTCATCTTTAGGATACTAGATAAAATAATTTACATTCTTACTTTCTCAGAAGTCAATGTCCCAAAGCTGACACAACTTTCATCTCTTCCCTCCATCATTAAGAATAATTATAGTTTTCTGAGGTAGAGTCCAATTGTGAGATGTGCACAAGTGGACCCCTACAGCTTGTACAGACCCTTTTGAAATCCATGGCTCATGCTGTGACTGTTAAAAGTCCATTTCATTACTTCCAGAGAGGAGTAAATTAGTAAGCTTCCTGATGATTACTGTAAATCTTCATGAGAGCACTGGAAGAAAGCATGGTCAAAAATAGGAAAACACAGGAAAATTGAAAACAGAACAGAGATGCAGGCACAGTAGTCAAAACTATTTGTTTGCAACCTGAATTTAAATAGCTAGATAGATAGGAATTTGGCATTGACAATTCCAAAATTATTGTTTTAAATTTCTTGGCTATATACTTGTAAGTCTCTGTGACATTCAACATCAACTGAAGTTCCTTTCCTTGGTGTGGTTTGACAAATGCAGGAGAGTTATTTTTTAGATTCAAAAAAGGATATGGCTTTTAAAAGAAAAAAAAATAAATTCTTTCTTCTCTGTGAAGAAAGAAGCAGGTATAAGAAAAGAACGCTATAGCATTCCTGTTCTTTGGAATCATATAGTGGCATACTAACCTTCCCTTTGAATGATCTCTGTCTGATCTGTCAAGCTTGAGGTGTCAGCATTATGAGGCAGGCTCCAAATACTTGCAGCCATATGCACAACACTAGATATGTTGCATCTGTATAATAGAGATTTTTTTGTTCTGAGAGGCTGGGCAGAGCACAATGATTTGGCTGATATTACTAATAATAGTCTCTTACTAATAGTAGTGCATTTTTTTCTCATAATGACACACAATTTGAAAAATTCTATTCAAAAACAGATGCTTTTCTCAACACCTCCCTTGTAATGGTTGACTAAGTCATGCTAGGAGCAGTCATAACACACTATCCAATATAATTTCCTTCCAAGTGTTTGAATTTCATAAAGCTAGCAGACCCAGCGCTCACAGGCTTTTTTAAATTCTCTTTTTCTCTCTCAAATTATTTGTTGTTACTGCCTTTCAGCTTGTGTGCTCCTGTAATCACTACCTGAAATGAGTCTGAATCTTTATTTTAATTCTTTTGTACACTCTTTTTACTACTCTGATGGCCAAAATACACTTCCTTATTGACTTAAACTTCAACTGAGTTCATGCAGCAGAGTGGATGGAACAAAACTTTTTGTTCAGATGGAACAAAACTTCTAGATGGTAGCAGGGAACCATGCTGAAAGGGAACCTCTAATTCAAATACTGATTGGGAAATGACCCTAGCAATTGATGAGCAAGTCACACTGATGTTCTTGTAAGCTCCATCAGGGAGGAGGTGAGAGTCCTTGATTATCCATTGTTTTGGGGAATTTAATAACTCTTGCTGGTTTTCTTGTTCAATTGCATTCACAGAATTGTGCAAGATTGGCCCCATCTGTCAAAATAGACGAGATTCACTTGAAAGCCTAACTCCAAATCATATTTCAGAAAGCCACGAAGATATTTTACCATCACCATGAAATTCCCAGAAGCCATACAGAAAAAAGTAGTGTAGTGAGTCAGTGTGTTCTGCAATCCTTGAATCAGGACTAGCCAGCTTAAGCCTCAGATGGGGGGAGAATCAGAGAAGTAGAAGTGAGAAAACTTGTGAGTTGAGATAAAGATAATGCAACACATAAAGTGAAAGCCATGTACACAAGGCAAGGTAAACAACATTCACTGCTTCCCATGGACATGCAGATGTTCACCTGTTCCTGGGAAAGCAGGGTTCCATCACACGTAACAGTGGCTTGGGAATACAAACTATCACACCAAACATACCCCTTGTCCTTCTGCTCCTTTCAGCTTTACATGGTGAGCATGACTCCATGTGGTCTGGAATATCCCTGTGGTCAGTGTCAGCTATCCCGGCTGTGTTCCCTCACAATTCCTTGTGTACCCCAAGGCTGCTTACCATTGGGGTGAGGGGCAGAAAAGCCTTTGGCTCAGTGCAAGCCCTGCCCAGTGATAACTAAAATATCAATGAGTTAACATAGTTTTCAACAGAAATTCAAACCACAGCCCCATAC
>VZTT01035753.1:211-21415 GCA_013400855.1 Buphagus erythrorhynchus | reverse complement strand
TGCTTGTAGTTGTGAAAAAAATATGTTTCCTGGAGGAAAATTAAGGTAACTCCTCATTAGTCTATAAACCTGGATACAATTAAGCATTTGCTAAAAACCTTTTTGCAATCTATGGACATACTATTTGTAAAAATCTTGAAAAGGCAGGTTCTGAGTATCAATTCAATATTTTTCTTACATTTGCTTCAGTGATGCAGTGAAGATCTACAAAAGCAACTGCATCACAAAGAGGCACAGTCTGCTCTTACCAGTCTGCAGTCCTCTCCAATACAAAGTGGATTCCTTGCAGGGGGCTCACATGCATGTTGAATTTTAAAGATGTGAGTACCATAAATAGAACAGGTGCTTAGGAAGCTGAAAGAAGACACAGTATGGTATTTTGACATTAACATTTGATGGTCAGGATAGTCAATGTTATTGCTGATTACTTAATTTTCTTTTGATGACATGCTTTCATTCTGAAACATGCTTCTAAGAATTATGTGAAGCTGTTTGAGAAGGAAGGAGCACAGCTCCATTTGACTATCGAAAGGCTTTGCTGCACAGATAACAAGATCTGATCCACTAACAACTGGGATAACAGGTGCACCTTCTACAAGAATTACTCCTACAAAACTACTTTTTGAAGAGTCTTTTGACCTGAACAACCAGCTAACCTCAAAACTCTGCTTAGCACAGCATAGAAAGAAAAGAATATATTTTCAGTTAGAAGAGACCAAAAATTATTATCTAGTCTACCTGCCTGATTACTTCAGGGCTGACTGAAATGCAGGATTACTTCCAAGCACAGGAGTATTTCTTATTCACTCTACATATCCACCTCTTTTCTGGTATGCCTTATTTCCTGAACAGTGTAGAATAAGCACTGCTATGAGTTTACTTGCTCTAGGGTCCTGGCCTGACCCTGCCTGATTACTTCAGGGCTGACTGAAATGCAGGATTACTTCCAAGCACAGGAGTATTTCTTATTCACTCTACATATCCACCTCTTTTCTGGTATGCCTCATTTCCTGAACAGTGTAGAATAAACACTGCTATGAGTTTCCTTGCTCTAGGGTCCTGGCCTGACCCTGTTCCTCCCAGGGACTGGGATACCTGGGATTACCTTCTGTTAACCTGGGGTGAGTTCAGACTTCACCAGCAGACAACATAGATGGTGGTGATAACTCCATCATTAACTTTTTCTAAACAGCATGTGTTGCCAACACCTTGAGACCATTGAATCAGATGTCTGAAAAATCATATGCAGGCTTCCTAGTAGTACATAAATAATTAGTGCGCAAAGAAAGGTATGATGAGAATTGGAGAGGAATCCTGTAGATATGGAAAGAAGAAGCACACAGAAGGAAGTAGAAGAGAGAGATTAAATAAGAAATTAAAGAGGAAAGACATTAGAAAGTCAAGAAAAGAATATGGCTTGCTCAAAAATAACTAAAGACTTTGAGATTTCTCAGTTTTGGCTGTTCAAACTTTAGGTGGCCAAAAGACCTTGATTTCATGGGAAAGTGTTTACTCATTCTTGAAAACTGGTTTTATGTAAACTTGGTTTAATTAAACTCTATCAGGCAGGCAAAAATCTCTTGTAACTTTTGAGCTACTGAACCCTAAAATCTTCCCTAAAATGTGGTTAGGCTCCCTAAAACAAATAATGAAGAAATAGAAAATTATTTGGTATTTAAATATAGAAGAAGATAGAACATAAACAAATAGTGCATCAGTTTTTTTTTTAAATTGTCTATTTATCTGGATGCAAAACAAAGTTGTAAAAGAATATCAGTAATGCCTATTTGATAATGGCGAAATTATGGGGTTTTTACATAGCTTTTCCTTAGCATCTACAGAGCAGCCATTATTCTGTACTATTCTTAAACTATCAGCAAACTAAGTGTCAGTCTATCATTTCCAATCAGGAATCACAGAATACATGTAGATTCTTATTTTTGAGCATAATTGGAGTATTAGTTACTTGTAAACAGCAAGCAAATATCTGTGTTGATCATCCTTTCCATTGCATTGGCCTTAATTATTTGTTTTCCAACATGACCACACACATAAGGTGGGCCCGGATGTGTTCTCTCTGTGAGGCAGATTGTCAGACCTATTTTTCTAGTAAGTAATCTAGTCCTTTGGTGGCCAGTAAGAGCACTTGCTCCTGAATCTAAATACTCCTAATAGTAGCCAAAGTTCATATTTAGGACACAGATTGCTAATTGACTTATTCACAGTTCTTTCTCAGGCATTCCAATCTGCTTTAGAGACACAGGAGCAGTGCAACTCAAAAAATCAAATTAACAGAGAAAAAAGGGGCTTGTTCTTAAACCAGCATTTGGTAGCTGCCTCTTCAGATAAGGAAATGCACAACACAATGTGTGTGCTGGCCAACCTCCAAATCCTGCCATGAATCCCTGGACTAGATCCCAGAATTTGAATTTGATCAGGGGATGCCTGGAAAGGACATGTTGCTGGCCTTCCATGAGGAGAAATTATTCTGTTTTGGGCAAGGGGAGATAATGCTCAACCTGAAAAAATGTGCAGGTGGTGGCTGTGAAAGGCATTTACTGCTTACAGTATTGAAACATCAATAGATCTTCTTCCTCATCTGTTAGAGCCAGCTTTCCCTACAGTATTGCAAAACACATGTACAAGGCAACTTGCTTTCCTTGCACAAATCTAGCACGCCAAGGATGAATGCTGGTGTGTCCTCACTGCACTTCAGCATCATCTACAAACAGAATTTAAACATGTCAGTATGCCAATGCTTGTCAATCTGAGAAAGCCACCAACACTTTTAAACTACATTAAGGCTGCATTCATTTCCTAAGAAGCAAAGTTAACTGAAATGAGATAAAAAATAAGTATGCAGGGATAAAAGAAAATTAACTACATTTGGTGCTGTGTAGCTGCAATAGAGCAGCTAGGGGAGGAGCAAAGCTTCTTAGCAGCTGTTACAGGAACAGAAGAGACAATTAAAATTCCAGCTGCAGAGAGAGAGAAGTGTTCAGTCTGGGGTAAAAATAATAATCAGACACAGAGAACTTCAGAGGAAATCTATTGCTTTTTGGTCCCAAATAAGCTGATGTTCTTAAAGGTCAACTGCAGTCAGTATGACTGAGCTATCAGCATCGTACTTGACACTGTAGTCCCCATCTTCTCCTATGCCAATATCTAGCCTAGAGAAAGGGCCTATGCTCAAAAAACTGTGTCAAATGTGACAGAGTTCTCACATTAGGAATACTCACAATTCTTTTGAATATCTCTGTCCCAAAAAAGGAGGATCAATAAACAGTGTGTTCTCCTTTCAGCTCAGAAATAAACAATTCAGTTTGGGTAGAGACATAAAGTTTCTCAGCACCTATCTGTGATGTAATCTTTCAGCTATAGGAACTAATCTCCTCATTCTCTTTGTTACCCAACTTCCCCTCAACACCTCCTTCCCTCTCTACAGCAGCAGCTGACAGGCTGTCAGGCACATCTAAACTGTTGGACCCAGATACAATTCCAGCCCTTTCCTGATTTTATAAAACAGGACAGGGGAGGCAGTAAATTCCCCTTTCTGCATCTCCCAGAAAAACTATATTTTTGTTACAATCAAATTAAAGTGATTTAGAAACAGATTTGTCACCATGACCCATGTCAGCAAGGTCACAGACCTGGATTTTGAGGGAAGACTCAACTACAATAGAAGATTAGCTTACAACACTTCATCTTGATAATATTTGAGTCACCAACCCTCTGTGAAACAGTTTGCAATACAACTCACAATTCTCATCTCAAACCATCATGCCAACATTGCCTCCATCAATGGTGATCATTATCAACAAACACAGTGTCAGAAGATGGCATGGAACAGCTTATTGCATTTTCATAAATGTTAGCATCTGTGTACTATAGAGCCCCTTCTCCCTTTTCCATCAGCTCAACAGTATTTAAATTATTTCTCTCCAATATACTATGCTAAAACTGCAGTATATAAATTGGGAGCACACTTTTGCCTACATTGTTTAGTATCTTTAAAACCTCAGACTGATCACTGTTGATGAAACCTATTCTAGAATCACACAGCAGTATTGCAGAGTATTATCAGAACCACGCAAATGGCTCAAGAAATATTAATTAAAAAGCAGAGGAACAAGGAGAAGGTCATTGTAGACAGCAAGTATTTCTCACCTATAGGAATGGATGAAATATTTTTGACTTTGTGAATAATGTAACAATAGTAATTTAGTTAACTGCCATAGATGTTGAGGTAAATTTACAATACTGATATTTCTGGACTCAAGAGAGGATTTTGCTTTCAGGGGTCTATGCTTTTGTCTACAGTATATAAAATATCCTGTCAGCCTTTTGCTCGAGAGACCATACCATTGGCATTTTGTTGCTCTTTCCTTCCACATCACTTTCCATTACATCTTGTAAGAGTGGCTTGAGGCAGCATTCACTTCAAAATTCCCAAGCACCACTAATGCTGTTGGGTTTACTACTGGATGTACTTTTCTACTGATGTAGACTGAAAATTCTGTATTTAGAGTCCCATAGGAACCCACCCTTGTAAAACCCTAAATGATGATCTTGTCTGACAGTCTTTAAGCTTTTAAAAGAGCCTTCTTTACAGCACTTTCTTTTTTTCCCCCCACTTCCAACATTCTAATAATAGGACTGCTTTTTAAGTTCTTTTGTTCGGCTAGAAAATCTTAATTACTTTATGCATGCCTTTTTATTTTCTATTCCCCTGAGGGCTTCAAAGGTATTGATGAATTAAATAAACTTTACAGACCCACTTGAAATAAAAATGGAGTTGATTCTCTTTCACACACTTTTACATTGGGGATCAAGGAAGTTAAAAATCCACATAGTAAATCTACATGCAAAAATATACACAGAACCCTTACCCATGGATTTGACAAAGATATCAAGCTTAAACAATTTAAACACAGATGGACAGAAGCTCATTGTCAAAGTTCATTTAAAAACAGCAGGTCTCTTCCCACTGCCTTTAGAATTAGGAAGCATATCAAAACCAGCACAAATAGCTTCCTCCTGTTCAGATTTGACAGGCACACATCATTCTTGCCCTTTCCAGTTCAAACTAATGAAATGCTGTCACAATAGACAACTAGTCCACAGTCATGAGCTTCTAAAATAGGGAGATCATGACTGGATTTTAAATAAACTACATTTACTGTTTTTATTTCCATTCAGAGATGACTTTCTATCAAAGAAAGAAATTCAGGAAAAATTTAATATGATGCCACAGGAAGAAATTAGAATTAACCCAAAGCCAAAGAATTCCTATCAGAGGAAAATTGAGAGGTAAGTGTGTTGGAGATGAGACTTAGCATTTCTGTTTACAGCAGCATGAGAAAAGGAACAACGGGTGCTGTGGAAGAGACTCCTTTCCTTAATAGTACTTGGAGTCAGCTTGATTTTACCTTGTGTGTACATGACCCCTGAAAGGAAACACAGTATCTACTACCACTGAATTTCAGAAAACATCTATGAGGACAAGAAGATTTCAATTTCACACAGGCTAAGGACTAGATTCCATCATAGTGTCAGGCAAATTCAAGTCAGACAGAGTTGAACTGGCTCTAGTGGGGCCACAGAGATTCTGGCTAAGATTTGGCTGCTAGCTGTGTGTCTCCAAAAGCTGGTAGGTGGAAAATTCCTGTCTGCCTGTGAAAGACTTCACACATATACACTTGTATGTGTCAGTTTCTAAAGGGGAGTCTAAAAGTTGTTTGCACACTGAGTGGCAGATCAATTCCAGTAATTAACTGGAAATTTTAAGTGCATCCCAACTACTATAAATATGGCCAAGACTTTGAACCAAGTATTTTCATTCACTTATGATTCAGATTAAGTATCCTTTCTCCAAAGCAAACAACTGCAGGTACTCCTCCAAAGACAATGTGAAGTGTTCTTTTGCCTTTATTTTCAGTCTTATGTAAGGGTGGCTCTGCCCATCTTACATTGAAAAGTTCGATTTTAGATCACTTATGCAAGAATTGAGACAAATAAGGTCTAAGTCCTCATCTTGGGATTTTTTGAAAGCCAGTTTTCCCACATATCTTAGGAGAATACAACAGCAAACAATTTGTTGTGTAGCATGTGTAAAGGCATCTTGCAAAACATTTTCAGCAAGTATGTGTGTAATTTCAGGTGCTTCTCAATTACATTGCAATTAAGAATGGAGGAAAGAGATGGGGCTGCAGAATGGCTAAACCCTGTTCCAGTTTTAGCATTATTTAGATTTAAGATCTTAATTTAGATTTAGAGTTTAAGATCTCTAAAATGAAAAGTAAATATTTCAAGAAGAGCCTACCTGAGGCTCAGAGACAGAACTAGCTGAGCTGAAGATGCAAACTGAGTTATAAATTAATCAGTGTGTGAATATAGATCTATATTTGATGACAGTTAAATGTTATTTATTTGATAGAAATTTTTTCATCTGAAAATCAACTACATTTGTAGAAGTCAAGGAGGACATGATAAATAAAATTTAAACAGGGATGAGGATCAGACCTTTCTTATACATGCTTTATCCTGATGTAACTCTACTAGATTGTGATATCTTATGAATGCCACATAAAGTAAGATGGATATTCTACAGCTGGTGAATCTGTTAAGGGTTCTAACACTGATTAGGCAATGCACGCTCTTCTAGATCTCTTCCTAGAAATAATTGGGAAGTTGCACTTAAAAATATCACGGCATGGCCAATAAACATGAGGGCCATGAAGACACTGATTCAGTGTAGAGATTTCCTGGGAAAATCTTGGACAGGGCAGACTTAATTAAATTAGCTTAATGGTGTAGTTTCTGCACAAATGAGCAGTGCTCTACAGACATTGTACATTGTTGAAATCAATTGTTGTATAGCTTGTCCTAATTTCAGCCAAGGACATGAGAGGGTGGAGCCTAGAGCCATGTGGGCATGTCTAGGTAGTTGTTCTGTGCCGCTGGCACCATGGCTGGGGCTGGGAGAAGGGGATTCTCACTCCTGAGAAGGTGGGCATGGCTTCAGGTGGAGGAAATAGGTGGCTGGTTTTGTCCTGTTCAGGGGAGCAGTGGGGTAACTCCACTGGAGTCCTGACCAGAGGGTTTGTCTGCCATCGGTTTTCATGGTCCTGGGCTTGGGGGAGAATCACTCGAGCAGAGGGTCCAGAGGCCCTTTTGTTCTGTCTCAGAGGGCCAGGCAGTGCCAGGTCAGGTTGGTCAGTCGGTGAGCATTTTTTGGATATGAATCACCTTCTTTTTGTATACTTTTGTTCTTAATGTTGTTGCTGTTACTGTTGGTTTTCTTACTGTATTGCTATTTCCAGTAAATTCTTCTTATCTCTACTTGGAATCTCTGCCTTTTGTCTGTCACTGGAAGGGGTTGTGAGGAGGAGCAGCTTGTGATTTTTCATTTTAGTGAGAGCACTAATACGATTCCTAAACCATGACACAGTTTTATAAAGCAAATGTTTCTGTGGTATTAACAACTTCCTCATAAGCCTGTTAGAAGTAATGTAGATCTCCGGGCATAGATCAATACACAGAAAATACAGCCAAAAGATAAATGTGTTGAAAATGTTAGAGAGATGATATCGAGGATTAAATGTTTGACCCTGTTCTATTTGTATTACTTGTAGAATTTCAGATAAGTAAAAAAAGATTAGCTAAAAGCAATACCAGATTTTTTCAGTCTTTATACTATAATTGTTGTAGAACAGTTTAAGATTACTTAGATCACTAATAATGTAAAGAGAACAAAAGCAGACGTCTCTTAATCAGTGTTCTTAGGGGAATTACAGCTTCCTTAAACAGAGGAGTTATACACGTAAGAGTTATACGCATAGATATAATCATCATGCTTTCTTACTTGATTTTCAAGACTCTTATAGGTTGTTTCTGTGCAAGCCACCTATGTATCTTGCACAAAATGGAAGCTGGAGTCACATTTGGGATACACAGTTTGGTAGATAAATGTTGTCCACACTTCATTTTTTCTTTTTTGCTTGCATTTGGCTATTTGCCAGAACAGAAATGTTTATAACAAGGAATCCATTTTGCCTATATAAAGTACCATAATATAGAATATGAGTTAAAGATATGTCTGAAGTATTCAACAAAGTACCAAAAAATGACAGAGGTTTTTCATCTTTTAGAAAATTCCTTTGAATGGCTAGAAATTATACACCAGTGAAAAAGAGAATGTGAGGCTATATATTCAGCACTTGCTTTACTTTTTCATTCATTACCAATTTAGCAGGGTTGACATTTTTTCATGTGATGAAATTTTGATTGGTATTGAAACCGAAAATCAATTTGCTTTCTGATGGACATTAGTTTCAGTACAGCAAATGTAAAAGCTTCACACCTTTCATTGATGCTTGAATTAGGCCAAGTTAAAGGACTTGATATGCTTGATTGAGTGGTTATATGCCACTTGTCAATATTACTAAAACAAGCCATACTGAAAATCACAAATTAGTAACCCTGAAAGAGCACAGGGAAAATTGCTGGAAGATATTTGGAATAATGGTATTTTCTAATTGTGTAGCAATAGATATGTCAAATCACGAGAATTGCATGCAATTATGCTTCATCTATGTTTAGAGCTTTTACCCAAGTTTCCATTAATATCAAGAGGAATGCTAAAGGAAAAGTCAAGGCAAAAATAACCCAGTTTCTATATCAAAGTGTTCGTATTTGACTAGTCAGAACTTCTGCAAGTAAACTCAGTTTCAAATAACTCATCCCCTGACCAAAACCAAAATGCCAACACAGCATCCTTTAGGCCCTAAAATTGTACAACATGACAGTCAGTGAGGTGGCAACAGCTCTTTTTAGCATTGTTGTTTAATAAATTCCCTCATGAGGACGTTTTCAGAAATTTACAGTTTCAGAACTTAAATTATCTTTGCTGGGTTTTTTGTGTTTTTTTTTGATATTTCTACTAGATCTGTGTGATTTTTCTAAGTAGGAGGCCTAGGAAAAGTTTAAATTGCAATGACTAGTCTTGGATTGACTATTCATTCTTAACACCATTCATGTGATATTTGAATGTAAGCACTGGTGATTGCAACTATTAAATGTATAAAATGGGGGCATTCATCATTAAATCACAATATTAAATTAATTTTTCTGCTTTTTAATTTTTTTTTAACTTCTTTTTTTTCAGGAGTTTTCCTGTCATCTCAAAGTAACAGTAACAGACTGTGGATGGCTCTTTATTAAGCAAATTATTGTTTCTTTTTTTAATCATCTGTTTCTGCAAACTCTGGAAAGAAACCCATAATAAAGTGAGTGCCATGGCATTAAGATCCATAATAGTCCTATCTGGAAGAAAAAGATTTTGACTTAAATGATTCATGACTATATAAAATCATAAAATGCTTTGGATTGGAAGGGACCTTAAAGATCATCTAGTTCCAACCCCCTGCCGTGGCTGAACAAGCTAAAAAATGCCAGCTCCCTCAGCTGCTCCTCACAGGACTTGTGCTCCAGACCCTTCCCCAGTTCCATTGCCCTTCCCTGGACTCGCTCCAGCCCCTCAGTGTCTTTCTCACAGGGAGGGCCCAGAACTGGACACAGCACTCGAGGTGTGGCCTGAGCAGTGCTGAGCACAGGGGGACAATCCCTGCCCTGCTCCTGCTGGCGACACTATTGCTGATATAGGCCAGGATGTCACTGGCCTTCTTGGCCACCTGGGCACACACTGGTTCATGCCCAGCCAGCTACCAAGCAGCACTTCTGGGTCCTTAATTTACTCGTTATTTTTGTTTGTGACCTGACACCAATCTACATATCCTATCTGAGTTCTTTTTAGTTCACATAATGCAAAGCGTGGCAAAATATTTTTTCATACAGAAACATTTTCTAACACAATAAAAGCATTTTATCTACTAATCCTCTATTTCTTCCTCTTTGCTTGGTCCAAACAGTGTTCCTACTGAAACTCTAGACATAAAAATAGGTTTGGGACTCTTATTTTCACCTTGTCACCTGAAATATTTCAGTAGAGAAAGTCCTAGTGTCAAAATAGATTTTTTTCTTTTAATTTTACACCACCAGTTCATCCAAGGCATTTGACTCAAGAAAAGCCAAAAATTACTTCTGCTATGATTAGATAATGCTTTTTTTTAACTCAGCCACCTGAATTAAACACCTTGAAAAGCTTTTCAACGCTAGTCTGATTTCATCTTGCAATCATTACCGTTGTTTAAACCATTAGTGATCACTCATATACAGCATAGTTTTGTTCATCCATTTCAAGAGAGATTAATTTAGACTGGAATGTGTGCAGAGAAATCTTGCTAGAAATGAACAACTGAATGGAGACCTTATGTTTGGAAAGGACACTTGAGAAAAAATATATTCATTTAATTCTGGATATAGAATATACGAATCAGTCTTTAAAATCCTCAGGTTTACAGATGAGAGGGAGAGATTTAGTTTAAGCTAAAAAAATTGGCAATAGAACAAATTAGTATGAACTAGTCATAAATAAACTTTGTCTGGATTTTACCTGTCTGAATAATGAAAAGTGGAAATTGTCTTCCACCTGGATAGTAGAACAAAGAACAGCTGGTTTCATCTATCTACCCCATAACTCAGAGAATTCAGTTCTATAGCTCTTAATGCCTTTTATTGTTTCTTTAACAATTTTTTCTTCTACTCTCTATAGATCACATCACTCACACTCCATACCCTGTTCATTAGGAACTAATCTGTATTCAGCAAGTCAGAGTTCCTTCTTCACCAGATATCAGCTCACTGTCCTTAGGAAAGAGTGAAAATGCCTCTCAAAAATATCAGTTTGTGGTGGTTGGTGTTGGTTTTTTTTTTACTTTCTGCCTCCATTCCTCAGGAAATGTTGTGGAGAAGTCTGATTTGTAATCAGAGACCCCTAGTGTGTGTTCTGCTTGCTAGACAGCCCATCTAAACCAGTTCTCTCAATCAGGTGCCAGGTTGGTTTTTTTCTATTTGAACAAATCTACTGTTTCTGGCTGCATAGGTGCACCTCTCTGAATACTAAACTGTCAAGAAGGCAGAAGAGCAGAGAGAGTTACAGAGGTGCACCTTAAAGTTGAGAAGACTGACTAAGATAAACAACACCCATTGTGCTATAGAAAATTCAGAAGCAGTT
This sequence comes from Buphagus erythrorhynchus, assembly GCA_013400855.1. NCBI lineage: Eukaryota > Metazoa > Chordata > Aves > Passeriformes > Sturnidae > Buphagus > Buphagus erythrorhynchus. The sequence continues at coordinate 10,281 of VZTT01035753.1, read as the reverse complement.
GATAGGTAGATCTTCTGAATTATCACTAAATCTACATTTGAGGATTACGCATTAAAGCTGGGAAGCAGACCTTGGAGGAAAAAAATTAAAAACAAGCTTTGGCCACCAAAGCATATTTGTTTATTTTAAAAATTGCTAATTGGATTTGCTGTTCTGCAGTTCCCACCATTTAAGCAGTCCAATCAATACAAACGTGAAAAAAAAATCAGTTCATTCTAGGGGGTTTTCCTAGGTAATTTATCCTTGGCATGTCCAAATTCTTTCCGTTAAATTTTAGTCATTGCATAGCACTTTGGGAGCACAGTATTTGTCTTCTCATGCATGTACAATCTAAATTCAGCTTCAATTTTGCATTAATGTCAGGTCAATTGTATAGAAATAGAAATAAGTAGAACTATCTTAACAACAGCATTGACACAGTTCCGGGTAAACTGTATTCTTTTATCCATCCCTGCATCCCTGTGGACATCCCTTTCAAGCAACAAGTCTGTATCCCACATGGTTATATTCCAATATACTGTCTCTGGCTAAGATGGAGTTAAATTTCCTCATAGCATCCCATATTGTGCTGTGCATTTGTAGCTAAAATAATATTGAGAACAGACCGATGTGTTGGCTTTTTCTGAGCAGTGCTTGCACTGCATCGAGGCTTTCCCTCCCCTCCAAAGGCTGGTAGGCTGGGAGTGAGCCAGAGGGTGAGGGGACACATCTAGGACAGCTGACCCAAATTGACATAAGAGACATTCCGTGCCATATGACATTGCAACCAGCTGCTGAGGGCAAAGAGGCAAATGTGGGTACAGTTGTGGTTATGCTCTTTGGTTCCAAGCAACTGCTATAGGTATGGAGGCCCAAAGAATGGCTGGACATCTGCCTGCCAATGGGATGTAATGAATATTAAATTGACTTATCTCTTTCCATGAGCTTTTCTATTTTATTTTCTGCCCCTGTTCTGTTGAGAAGGGAGAAAAGAGCAAAAGGCTGGGGGTCAGGCAGCCAGCCAAGGTAAAAACACTACACAATTAATCCAGTGGATTTGTATTGTAACCCATAGCTTACAACCATAGAACTATGCAGGTTGGAAGGACCTTTAGCAATTTAAGCTCCTTTGCTTAGTGCAGGTTCACTTAGTGCTGGCTGCTCATGGACTTCTCCAAATGAGCTTCAAATATATCGAAGGATGGAAATCCCTCAGCCTCTTTGGAAACTCATTACAGTGTTTGATCACACTCTTGGTGAGATTTTTTTCCTAATATTGACCCAGAATCTGCGATCTTCCAGCTCTTGTCCATTACCTCTCATTCTTCCTCTAAGAGTCCATCTCTTTTGTCTCTTATTTCCTTCCATTAGATAGTTGAGGACAGCATTAAGATCCCTCCCAAAGCCATCTCTCTCCAGGCTCAACAAGCCCAGACTCCTTCAGTCTCTTTTCGCAAGAAAATTGTTCCAGCTCCTGGCCAATCTTGCTCTAGTTTATTTATGTTTTTCTCCTACTCAACTAACACCTGGGTAACATTACTTCAGGGGAGAAGGCACTTTCACAGTAAGTCTGACTATGTTCAGGTACCTGCAGCTTTTATGACTCAGATACAAATCATACATAGGGATATAACAGCCTTCTTAAAATGAAAGTGTTAAGCTATTGTAACAAAGGGACAGTATTTCCTGAGAGAGCAGCTGGCATGCTCATCTATCTTAAAATCTTTTGATCTCCTGATCATAATGAAGCTAGTTGTAACTTCTTCTGGTCCCATAAGGTCCTGTTCCTCAGCTGGCTGTTCCAAAATAATTACTCTCCACGGAGCAAGTGTTCATTTTTAGACCTGCAGGAGAGTTCTTTTGATCCTCCTGCATGCCAGGAACATTTCTGTCCTTCTTCAGAATAGTTTCTCAGCTCAGTGTTTTCACAGGCAATGATATCAAATTTTCCCTTGCTTCCTGTGCTCTGACATAACTTGAACCATTCTTTTTGTGTCTTTAAAAGAGAATGAATCTCCTGATTTACTAAAAAGTGCAATTTTGTGAAAATGTATCAATAATCAGTTCAATATACTGACTAAATTGCTCCTTATCAATACCATTTTAAATACATAACCTGAGTCTTCCAAGTATATGTGTTTTAAGAAGTTTTTCAAATTTCCTTCTGGGTTATAAACTGAGATTAAATATTAGTAATTACTTTTTTCTGGATTCCCACCATATCATGCTCCCGGAGGACAAGACACCAAGTTAGCTGTTTGGTATTAACTCTTTCACACATGGGAAATATTTCCTATGTAGCTGAACAGAAATGTAAAGGTGTTCTTTCTATGTCAGGCTGCCTTCTCTAAGGATGCTGAAAGGTAGCTGGGAACCCTCCTAAGACCAGAAGTTAAAGACAGCAAATCACAAAACCTCTCAGTTCTGTCTTGTAATGCAAAGGCTCAAAACCTTCCAAAAACCTGACCAGAACACTTAGAAATTATTACAGAGCAGCTCCAAACAAGTTTCACATTTGCTAATCCTTATTCTCATGGGGGACTTCAATTTATCAGATATCTGCTGGAAAAACAACCCACCAGAGAGAAAACAGACCAGAAGATCCTGTGGTGAGGAAGAGATCTTCCTGACATAGCTAGGGAATGTGCCAGCCGGGAGAAGTGCCACATTGGAAGTGCTGTTAATGAGCAGAGGAGGACTGCTGGGTGATGTGATGGTTGGAGGCCTCTTTGGCACAGAGTTCACAAAATGATGGAGTTTTTGGTTCTTGGGGACATAAGGAGGAGGTTCAACAGAATTGCCACCTTGGACTTGTGGAGGTCAGACTTTGGCCTGTTTAGCAGTCTGGTTAGCAGAGTCCCTTAGGAGGCAGACCTGAAGGACAGGAAGGACGGATATTCCTCAAGAGAGAAATCTTAAAGACCAGGAGCAGGCAGTCCCTGTGTGCTGAAAGATAAGCTGATGGAGATCAAGTTGGCTGGAACTCAGGAAAAAAAAAAGAGAATTTATGATTTTTGGGAAGAAGAGGAAGACAACTCTGGAGGATTCCAAGATGTCATAAGATTATAGAGGGAGAAAATTGGAAGGGCCAAATCCCAACTAGAATTTAATCTGGCCACTGATGCAAAAGACAATAAAAAATGTTATGAATACAGAAAAGAAATAGCAAATTTCACCAAAGGACATTTGGATTAGATATTCTAAAAACTTCCTTCACAGAAAGGGTTGTGAAGTACTGGAACAGGCTGCAAAGGGAAGTAGCTAAGTCACCATCCATGGAGGCATTTAAAAGATATGCAGTTTTGGCACTTGGAGGTGTGGTTTAGTGGTGGACTTGGCAGTGCTGTGTTGACAGTTGAACTCAATGATCTTGAAGGTCTTTTCCAACCTAAACAATTCTATGATTCTATATCAAGGATCAAAATGAATTAGGGAAAAAAGGCTCAAATTAAAAAAAAATCAAATACTAGAACTAGATCAAACATGAGTTTTCTTCTGATGTTGCTCAAAAGGCAGAACTTCTTTTATTTAAAAGGTAGTGCTTTTTCTGAAGTTTTGTGCAGTGATGATCTGGAAACACTAAAGACACCAATGACTAAATACTAAATAGCAAATAGTGAATAAAAAATAATGAATACTTAAAAAAAAAATAAAAATAAATAAAAACGCAAGCAAACAAGGAAAAATAAGTTCCTTGAGGATTATTGAAAGAAAAAGCATTATTCACTGGGTATAATCATTCAAATGTTGGGGTGCTGATGATGGAACTGTGTTCAGCCAAGCAGTCTTCACAGATGGGTCTGAAGCTTCTGGCCTCACATGAACTAAACACTGTTCTATCCAAAAAGAGGTGTTACACGTACAAAAATGGTCCTGTGAAATGAATGGAAGTTATTGCTCTTTTCAGGTCAATAAAATGGATTATTCATCAAGTCAAAGGCGTGTTCAGAGCACCAGCACTGCTCCTTCTTGCTACGGTAAGATGGCTATCACACAGAAATGTTTTGAGGAGAATGCAAAAATTCAGGAATTAGGGCTTTTTATTTCAGGAAAGCAATGCAATACAGGCACTGTGGTCTAACCAGAAATGATGGTATACTCAGCCAAATCTGGGTGATATATTTAAGTTAAATATGTTCAACTTCTTTCTGGAGAGATGAGATTCATACAGTCTGAAATGGCAGACAAGTCATCTGCATTTCAGAAAGCTTAGCCTGTGGGAGGACAGGAAAGAACAAAAACAATAATGTAACCTACTTGATCTTTTTGTGGACTTCTATGAAAATTAAAATCTATGTGTATACAATGAAAACACACACAATTGAACTCTGCATATTTAGAAAACAAACTCAAGAAGTATTCTGAGATGACAATTGACTGTAGAACTTAAGAAGTCTTTTCAATGAAGCAGCTTTTAGTTGTGCTTCTCTGATCACCAAAGATACTGATTAAGTTTTCTTTTCAATGTACTGTGAAGATAAATCAGAGACACTTTAGCCTTAAACAATATTCAGCCTAGCACTGTAGCACTAAAAGGATATTCCAATTGATACAGTTTTCCTGCCATTTGGGTCTACTGTGAACTATAGGTTTCAGTATCTCTGTAATATTAAGCAAAAACTGAGGCTCTACCTCTAATCATCTGTTCTCCACCCCTCACTTCAAGAAAGACATGGAGGTGTTGGAGCATGTTCAGAGAAGACTGAGTTGGTGAAGGGTCTGGAGCGTAAATCAAATGAGGAGCAGCTGAGAGAGCTGGGAGTGTTTAGCCTGGAGAAAAGGAGGCTCAGGGGAGACCTCATCACTCTCTAGAACTGCCTGAGAGGAGGTTGTAGCCAGCTGGGGGCTGGCTTCTTCTCCCAAGCAACCAGCGACAGGACAAGAGGAATTGGTCCCAAGCTGTGCCTGGGAAAGTTCAGGCTGGACACCAGGAAGAATTTTGTCACTGAAAGGTGAAATTGGAACATTCTTCCCACTGGGGCCGGGAAGTCTCTTTGCTTGGAAATATTCAAGAAACGACTGAACATGGCAGTGCTATAATTTAGTTGACATGGTGGTGTTTGGTTGAAGGTTGAACTTGATGATCATGGAGGTCTTTTCCAAATTTAATAATTCTATGAACCTATGAAATTTCAGAGGAGATTGCATCTTGCTTACTTAAGGACAGGTTTGGAAAATCACATGGAATAATAGAGATATTACATCATGAAGCCAATTTAGTTTTCAGCAAGTGTCTCCTATCTTCTTGCTCACTGAGTAAAAACAAACAAAAAAGCCCCTAATGTACCTCAAACAAAATCACATTTCAAGAGCATTACACTGCAAGTTATCTTCTAAGCAGCAGCTATGAGAGGCAGTGATTTTTGATAGGTGAGGATTTGATCAACTGTCAGAAAGAGAAATCACATCAATACCGGCCTGAATTAATGCTCTGACAAGCACTGACACTTTTCACAGAACTCCAGTGAGCGATGCTGCTTTTCTCCAAGATTTGTCCCATTCAAGCTGGCAACAATGAATCAAGAAAGCTGTGTAGACAAATCTCTGATGATCAGGTAAGTGAGCAATGCGGGTGAGGAAAGCATTAATGCAGGAAAACACTGTAGACCAGGCTGTGTTTTCCTGTCTGACCTCCAGTCAGGATGGAGAAAAATTTTTGACAGCGTTTCCATACAAAAAGATTGCTCCTATAAGTAGTGGCTCAGTAGTCATCCTGTACTTTCTCTGTGTTTTTCTCTGTGCATAATATAGGGGAAGTTGTTCTTTTCGGCTCTTTCAGAATCGTATTTTCCAGTGTCACTTCTTACATCTCTCAAACAAAAATATCTGAGAATTTTTCCTAAAAGTTCTCTGTCCTAACAGCAACTGTTGAACAGAATAACCTCAGAACAGGCATGAGAAGTGGCATTTTCATTAAAACAACTGCAATTTCCCTGGTACTTGTATAAGTTTGTTATTCCATTATTGATGTTGGCCAAGATCCAGGCCCATTGTACCATCTTACAAAATGTGCTACAAAGTGAATTTGCTGCTACAATAAAGTGCATCTGTCACCTCAATTATGCAAAGCAACTGGTTGTCTGCAAAACTGCATCAAAAACTGAATTAGAATCTTTCATCCATTTATACAAGAAATGCCAACATGACATACATGTTTATTTTGTGTAAAGGTACTATATTACCACTACTACCGAAAATTGATTCTATATGAGAATGCAGTTACCATAACATAAAAAACATTTTTTTACTTTGTTCAATACCTCCATTTCTGTGAACAATGTCTTCTGGCATAAAAACCTTACTTATCAAAGCCATATTTTAAAAAAAGTCCAAAAGAATCTTCTTACACTAACGATTTTATCAAAGGGGCAGATTCTGATCCTCTTTTTCATCTTGTATAACAATATATTCCATGAATATCCTCAATAATATGAGTAGAACTCTTTGGGTTTTAATATATTTTTAATTGTGATGGTATTTAAATCTCACTTTACATAAACCTTTCATCTGCACCACAGGTACCTAAATTTTGGTGAGGATCCAGTTATGTCAGCTGGTGAGTTGAGGTTTGAGTTCATTCTTAGTGAAACAAATAAGCCACAGAAACTTTCAGAATGTTTAGGTCTTGTTGAGTTTTGGAGGTACTGAATAAGGAGGTTGTGGAACATCCATCATGAAAGTTCTGCAAGAATATGTTATACAAATCTTTTGGAAAGAGAGAAAGAGACTTTATCTGGCCTTGGGACAGACTGATGGACAAGAAAAGCTCTCGAGGTCACTTCTGGCCCTAGTGTTTCTGATTCCATGACATGTGACAGAAGGCCATAGCTCTATGCCATTCACATCACTAAAATCCAAATCAAAACCTCAGGTTCCTTCCTGAATGACTAACATGAAGACAAATGTGACATTTTGTTTTACAATTGCAGGACTCGTTGTGATGTGTACTTTCTGAAGAGGAAGAATACTTTCTTAACTTCAAGGGAATATAATTTAGGAAACTCAGTATATTTTTATACATTCTGGACATACTTTCAGAGGCTTTTTAATAGAACTTCTATAATCTTCCTGTCAAAGATGCATATTTTTATAGCTTTATCTTTCAATATCCATATCAGCTGGAGTCATACCAAGATGTATGCCATTTAAATGCCCATTTCCTGGGATAAGGAAATACAGGGGGAAAAAAAAGTAGTCTGAAATAGTTAGCAACATGAAGAACCTCTGGACTCCTTAAACATGTCAAGAACCACTTCAAAATAGCACTTTTTTTTTAGTACTATATTATTACCTATAGATATCTATTACATAAGTCTGAATTAAACACCTAAAATCTCCATAAAGGCATGTTTTCACAGGATGTACATAGTGAGTGGAAGAGCCTCAAGTTCTGCAATGAGTGCATCTGAAATGCTATTTACCAAGGCTATTTACAGCCATGGGATTCTCTGACTAGAAATACATGTTTGATTTAAGACTGTACAAAGTCTGCTGCAAGATTCATATGTTTGTAAAAGGTTATTTGCCCAGCTATGCAGGGTGTGTGTCAGAGTACTTGAACAGTGCTTGATTATTGCCAGGAACTGACACACATTATGTAATTACATTTTATGTAAGTCCTTCTACATCTGAAACTATTCCAAACTACATCTTTTTCTCCCTGCTTGTGTTATAGCCCTAACCATGGGTCCTGCAGTAAGTCTATGTATTTACCAGGTATGCTTCACTTCTCATGACAGAATCCACTGCCAAGACTATAATTCCATGATGGTAATAGAGGACAGTCCTGGGTTCTGGCTTACACTGCTCGAGTTGTTTATTCATCTATCTTTAAAAGATTCTGTGGGGAAGTCTTTCAACAGTGCTTAGAAGCAGCACAGGATTTCCCCTTTCCAGTAAATATGTAGATTTTAAGTAAGCATAGATTTGGAGATAACTTCCTGCTCACTGGAAACCTTCTTAGTACTTATGAACCTGGTGCTTTTTGCTGTACCATGCTACACCTTCAACAGGATGGCTGGATGAAAAATCTTTCTCAACAGAGTCTTTAACTTGGCAGAAAAAAAAAAGATGTTTTTGATGGGATAAGGTGGAACTCTTTCATTTCTTGCACAAATATAAAATAAATTATATAGTAAAAGTCTGACCTTCTCCCCTCTCACAGTTTTCCTTATATTGGTGGGTAATACTACTTTCCCTGTGCTTTTAAATAAATACAGCCACATTGCACACTTACTGCTGAATTTAATTTGGTGAGTATCCATAAGGTTTCTTCTGAGCATTTTTAGTCCCTAGGCATTGAAATTTCTGCTTTTGTGAAAGATGAAGAAGCCTAAATGTTTAACAGATGTAGAGACAGGGTTGACCTGAGAAGGTTTTGTCACCACAGCACTTGAGGCCTTGGGGTACTTCACCATCTTAATGTTCAGGCATTTATCTGGGTAGACATAGTTGCTTTGTGGATATAATTTTTGGACTCATTCCTGAATTTCATCAAAGTTGCACTTTATTTGCCCAAGTACTTTTTTCAGATCTCTCCATTTCCCAAGTCACTATGAAATACAAAATAAAGACACAAATACTGGGAATGTGTAACCCACACTAAAAATAAGGTGATTAAAATTCATCATAAATGTCAGTGAATTGTTCACTTACTATATTTTAAAATTGAATTTGGACGTGACAGTTGTCAAGCCACAGATTCTGTCAGTCACACATGTCCACTATTATTACAAACTCATCTATATCCCTGTCCTGGATCTCTGGAACACAGAATATTAAAACAAATGTTCAGAAAGTGGGGCATTTTATTAAAGGTTTTTATAAATCCTTAACTTTTATAATCCTTAACTTTTTTTTTGTTAAGTCCACATGACCTATATTAGAAGATGCAATAAGCCTGATCTTGCGTGTTGAGGAAAGATATTGCATACTTCAGAATGCATTACTTTAGAAATCATCTCTTGGAAGATGCTATTATCAGGAAAAAAGGAAATAGCTTTAGCCAAAAGTGAAACAGTTATCCATGCTTATTTTACTACTCATTGCATTCAGCTTCGGCAAAACAAAAAAAAAAAAACAGTGTTGCAGCTAATAACAAGCATTTTTTTGGTTGTGCTTTCTAAACATTTGCAGCAGTATATAGTTGCTGTTTTAAATAAACTTTATTACAGGAAAGAGACAAAACTGGAGAACAAGACAATTCACAGACAAACCTCCAAATGACAACTAAAATATGACACAGGATGAAGCAAAAACAAATGTCACAGACCTTTAAAGTATTTTAGTGACTGCTAAATATGGCCACTGGCATAAAAAATGAACTGGCTGCATAAACCTATCAATCACTAATGTAAAACTCCTACTATTTGCCTCAACACCAGCTCCAGTCCCACAATCTGTTTGCAACACTTGGATTTAACTGCAGTGATAAGCTGTAGTCATCTGATCTGATTGACAGTATTAAACACGCACATCCTTTTCATATGAGATTAAATATGTAGAGGAAATACACTATGATACAAACCAAAGACCATTAAATTTGATTCTTGAAAAAATTCTTTGGTTCATATACAGTTATGGAAATATGGGATACTGAGACTCCTGAATGAGAAGACAGGCACTGGTTTTCCACGTGTTCTGCATAAAACTAATGCTCACTTATACAGGATTCCATGGTCTACATCATCAGTCCACCACCACCAAGTCTCAAGGGCTGAAGGGCAGGAAATTCAATGAGTTTAGCTCACCTCAAAAAAACCCTGTCCAAAGTCCTGCAGCTTAGACACTTAAGCCAGAAAAGGTTGAAATCATAAAGGTTCAAAAATTTTTAACTCCTTCATTGTTTCTGAGTAAAGAGAAAATTTAACTTCAAGTATTCAAGAACCTCGTAAATCTGGGTTATGACTTTATTGTTTCTTTATCCAAGAAGCAATTTTAAATGAAAGACAGAAAAGAACAATATAAGTTTTTAATGTCCTTATATTCTTTCAAGCTGTAACTTCTTCCTAAAATATGTTTCTGCCCTTTCATCTTCCTGCCAACTGGGTAAAAGAAGATTATTTTTAAAAACAAAAAAAAAAAAAAAAAAA
>VZTT01035751.1:31446-58451 GCA_013400855.1 Buphagus erythrorhynchus | reverse complement strand
GCTTCCGCCGGGCCGGGCCGCGGCGGGGCGGGGCGGGGAGGAGCGGCATGTCGGCCGCCGTGGGTGCGGAGCGGCCGCAGGTGGTGTCGCACGTCCAGCAGGCGCTGAGCTACACCGTGTTCGACTGCAAGTGGGTGCCCCGCAGCGCCCGCCTGCTGTGCCTGGGCAGCGCCGCCCGCGGCACCGGCCTCGTCCAGCTGTACGAGCTGCACGGAGCCCGCCTGGAGCTGCTGCGGGAGGTGAGCGCGGTCCTCCGCCGGAGCGGCTGCCTAGGGCCCGGCATAAACAAACACGAGCTCGTCTGCGTGGTAAATGTGCTGGCTCCGTGATACCCTGCGGTTTCTTGATAAGGAGCAACCCTGCCGCTCTCCACGGCCCCCTGAAAGGTGGTAGCCATGTGGGAGTCTGTCTTTTCTCCCAGGCACCTAGTGACAGAGCATAGACTTCATCTGCTGAGGTTTAGATTCGACATTAGGAAGAATTTCCTCACAGAAGGGGTAGTTAGATATTGGGATGGGCTGCCCAGGAAGGTGGTGGAATCACCGTCCCTGGAGGTGTTTAAGGAAAGGCTGGATTTGGCACTCGGTGCCATGGTTTGGTTGACAAGGTGGTGGCCTTGGACTCGACGATCGCACAGGTCTTTTTCAACCTGAGGCTGCGATTCTGCGATTTTGTTTACTGCCGTGTTTTGTAGGTTGTTTTCATGTGTTGTGTTTTGGGTTTCTGCCTGTGTTTGGCTTTTTTTTGGGTGGTTTTTTCGTTTGTTTGTTTGGGGTTTTTTTTATTTTTTGTTGTTTTGGTTTTTGTTTGGTTGTTTTTTGACTTTTTTGTTTGTTTGTTTGTTTGTTTGTTTGCTTTTTTGTTTGTTTTTTTCTCTCAGATTGACCTTTGAGTGTTTGCTTCTTCTGAGGCATAGCAGTTCCTCAGGTGCATAAGGCCCCACCAGGCCACAAGAGTGTTTTTCTTCTACACCAGTGAACTGGACCCTCTGCTTTTCTGTGCACAAGGACTGAACTCAAAGCGTAGCTTGCCTTTGATAGCATTTTCATAGTATTCTACACCAAATACCCCATGTGTGTTTCGCTGACACTTGCCCCTATGCATCCTGAGAACCGGGTGGTCTGTGGGTGTTTTTGCCTTTTCCTTGTGCTGACACAGACATTTCCTTTCTTTAAAAGATTGAAAAGCCGAAACCTATAAAATGTGGAACTTTTGGTGCTACATCTCTGCAGCAAAGATACTTAGCTACAGGAGATTTCGATGGAAACCTTAACATATGGTAAGCACAGATATTCTCTGGAATCATTCTCACTTAATGTTGTCCATGTCTGTCTGAACAGAGGTTTCTGTTTGTGGCTTTTGCATGACATGCTCTCCATGCTGCCCATGGTTGGGACCCAGTGCAAGCTTTGCTGGCTACTGTATTTGGACCATGTCTGTTTTGTAGAAACAACACAGAATTCTGCACCGTGTTTAATTCAGTGCTGCTTCACTCTCACCTTCTGTGTGCAGCTACAAAAAGCTGTTAAAGTTCTGTGAGGTTCAGGTCCTCTAAAAGGAGGCTTTTGCATTGGATGCATGAGTACAACCAAGAGGTTGTGTTCAATCTAAATTTCTTGTCTAGATTAAATATGTATTTTCAATCTTGAAATTTCAGATGTTTCCTCTAGGTCTGAATTATTTGTGTAATTAATGTCAAGGTAAATTTATGATCAAATAAATTAGTAATGTCAAAAGGAGATGGTTTATTATCATCATTATTATTATATTGTCCTATGTCAAGGAACTACTGGTTCTTGTTGCAATAGCAAGAATTACATGGAACAGTTACTAGTTGAAATGTAAAATAAAATTCTGAAGGATTCTTGAACAATGGGAATCAGTAGGAAAGAACCATGAAACTCATGGCTGGATACAATATTCACCTGAAGTTAAAGAGCAGTAGTCAGAGCTAGTTGGGGATCAATGAATCAAGTTACTTTATAGACCTACTGAAAGCTAATTGGAGTATTTTGATCTGTAGTGTGATTAATTTTTGAGCCCCGCATAAAAACTGGATCTGAGCGGTTGCTGTGGTGAATCCCACAGCTGCCTTTACAAACAGGGAGGTCCAGAACACAGCAAAACCTTTTGTAGCAGTCCAAAGCAGTAGCTAAAGAAGGAATCAAAGACAGACTCATGGTTCTTTGTGGTGATATTGATATTTATTCTCACCATTAATCTGAGCTTTTATGATTTGTACTCAAGTTTCCTTTCATTTTTATACAAATCCTGAGTGTCAAGGAAAAATGCCATGTTTTCTGTTCTTTTTCTTTCTTGCCTAGGAATTTAGAAGCTCCTGAAATACCAGTGTATTCTGTGAAAGGTCATAAGGAAATCATAAACAGTATAGATGGTGTAGGTGGCTTAGGAATTGGGGAAGGTGCACCAGAAATTGTGACTGGCAGTCGAGATGGTGAGTTAGTGAACTCTGCAAGTCTTTCCAGTTCCTCTGAGCCTGCAAGCTCTTGATGGCAGGGCACAGTCTGCCATCTGAACTAGTTACAAGCTGTTGCAACTAGTTCTTTGTACACTGTCTTTTGAATCTTGCTTGGGACCAATTTTCTCTAATTCTTCTAGAAGCCACAGATAAGCAAAAGGTACTGTTGTCATTGGGCATGAGACAGAAGGAACACTAACCAGAATAAATGCAAAATATAAGCTAGAAAAAATATATCCTTAACAAATGCTTTCACCGTTTCTGTTTGGTTTTGTGGTTCTTTCTTACATCCACAAAACATAGTGAGACTGTCTAGAATTGAAAGAGTTGCTCCTGTCTTTTGAATGATTAGGATGAAAAGCAAAGGGCTTTCCTGGGAAGGTGAGCACAGTATGACAGTGTATTCCTAACCCAAAATTTATTGTCTTTCTTTCCTAGGAACTGTGAAGGTGTGGGACCCGAGGCAGAATGACACTCCTGTGGCTAATATGGAACCTGTACAGGGGGAGAGCAAAAGAGACTGCTGGACTGTGGCATTTGGTAATTGATCAGATCATGACCATTCCTCCCTCTCATATGACTGTGCTTTGATGATTATCAATGTATTTCAGGATGTTATGGAATACTTTATTTTGTATGGATGCATAAGTAGCAGGTTTTGCTTTTCTACACTGTTAAATTTTTGTGTGGGTTTTTTTTCTTCAAAATAAACTAGTTTTGTGGGTTTTTGATGGTTAGGTTTTGGACTCGTTCTCTAATCACTTTTGGTCACTGTTTGTAGTTGGACTTGATAATCTTGAAGGTCTTTTCCAACCTAAATGATTTGATGATTCTGTGCAAGCTTTATTTATGTGCCTAGGAATGTAAAAACAATATGTCCAGCTGTGTGGTCTTGAAGGAGTGTCAATGTTGCCATGTACAGAGAGTCCATCACTGTTGTAGCATACTTCCAGCTACCAAGCATTAAGCAGTTAATTTAAGAGAAGATCCTTGAAGTTTAAGAGCTAATTAAAGAAAACAGCAATGCTTGATGTGAGCTTTGCATTTTTCTTTGGAGAGAGCAAAGCTGCTTGTGTCCTACACAAGATTTTTCTAGACCCTTTGGGTTTGAAAACCATCTGGTTCACCACATCTTAATATCCCAACAGTAACTTTTTGTTGTTGTGTAAATGTAAGTTGAAACTGCAGGCCTAGGACTTCTGAAATTTACAGGCTAAAGAGATTTTGTGTTTCCTGGTTAATTCTCTCTCTGCATCCAGGCAATGCTTACAATCAAGAGGAACGTGTTGTATGTGCTGGATATGACAATGGGGACATTAAATTGTTTGACTTAAAAACCATGTCACTACGATGGGAGACCAACATTAAGAATGGGGTAAGGAAATCATAAAAGTATTTTTCATTCCAGCTCCTATGTAGGATAGAAAAATTAAAAGGACTCTGTCTGTGTGAAACTTACCCAGATGATGTTTCTGCTGAGAATGTACCAAGAAATAATTTTCTTTAGGTTCAGCAAGTTCTACCCCTCACATTCTTGACTGGGACAGGATGGGGTATTTTTCAGTGGATTCATGTTTTCAGATGAACTCGTTTATTTTCTGTTTGGTGATGATATTATTGTGGAAATAACAAATGATTAATACATATTTACAAATCACAAAACATCAATTTTTTTAACAGTGGCTAAATTGCATGACTGAATTTATCTTGTTTTATATCCAGGTTTGCAGTGTGGAGTTTGACAGAAAAGATATAAATATGAATAAGCTGGTGGCGACATCACTTGAGGGAAAATTCCATGTTTTTGATATGAGAACTCAGCATCCAACCAAAGGTTTTGCATCTGTTTCAGAGAAGGTATGGGGAGACTGAGAATTTCTTAATAAGAGACAAACTTTCTAAATTCATGCTGTCAAATTACTACAGGTATAGTACAAATAGGCAAGAAATGACCAGGTTACTTTATGAAAATTTTTTGTTTGTTTGTTTGGTTTGTTTTTGGTTTTTGTTGGGTGAACAAAATCTGGTGATAATTCAAGAAAAGGCACTTTTGCGGTGAAGTTCTTTAGGACTTCCTTTTTTTAGAATAGTCTGAGTTTCAGCTTAGTATCTCTTAGTATTTTCCATAATGTCATTCAAAGCAGATAAGATGCTGAAGGTACTTTATTCTGAATCAAAGAATTTTTTTACAGCATTGTTGTGGGGCTAGTGTTGGCTAAATGGCCAGTGTACCCACTAGAATTATTTACTCATTTCCTGCTGAGAAGATAGGATTAGGAGGAAGGCAAAACAGGCTCAAATTTTAAAGGGTACAAAGAAAAACTTTATTACTAGAAACTATAAGAAAAAATAATAAGAATCAGAATAAAACTTTCAGAACACTTCTCCTCTCCCCGCAACTTCTTTTTTTTCACACTGGCAACATACAGAAACACATCAGTCAGTTTGCCAGCTCTAAAAATAGTCTTTCTCGACTTTACTTGGGAGAGGAGTTTCTCTCTTCAGTCTTCAGTCAGAAACAGTTTTCTCATGGATTCGATGTCACAGTGATCAGCCGCCTGGGAGAATGGAAATCTGATCACTGTGTAAATGTTTCTTCCTCGACTGACAGTCTTCCCACAACTGTTATTGAGGACCATGTCAACTTATGGGGCACATCAGTTTAAGGATTATAACAGTTCAAACAAAAGCTGTCATCTTTGAAAACAGAGGTCTTTCTTCTTCTCTTCCTTGGGGGGCAGCAGGGGTCTTCTCTCTATTCAAATGTCTTACAGGATCACAGCCATTTCAATATCTGCTTACTTTAACACAAATGCCTCTGCTTATGTCTACAGTTAGAACATTTCATCCACCCCATAGTGCATTTCTATGAGTTACAGAGAAACAAGAGTCTCTTTGCCAGCTTAAAAAAGAGAAGTTTCAGTCCAAGAGTGAGGCATCTCCATCAGTCCCTTTCATCTGGAACCTGACTCTTCCTTTAGTCTGACCTTGGTGTTTTCGTGCTGTTTCTGTGTGTGTCTTCATCTCGGTCCTTTTCTTTCACTCAGGAGAGAGCACCAAGTGTCTCAAAGTCTCACTCTGGGCAGTGAAAGGGTGAATCCTTGCCTGGGCAGCAGCTGGAGCAGTTGGGTTGGAGTATTTCGGGCACACTGGGGGCTCGGCCAAGATAGCAGGGGCCAAGCGAGAAACGTGGTGGCTGCTCTGGCTGCACAACTGTCCTCTGGCTTCCACTGCATTCAATTCCAGCCGCGGCTGATGGTCTTCCCTCCCCCTGCCTGGCAGGAAAAGGGTGGGGGGCCTTGCTGGAACAGGGCCCAGCTGTCTCTGCCCCAGGCTGCCAGGGCCCCGTGGGCTCCCTAGCCAGGCGGAGGGGCCCGGGCTAGTGTTTCCTTCTGAGAGGCCAGAAACCAAAGAGCTTTCCCCAGCATTTTCCCCTTTACACGTGTGTTGCAGAAAGGCGCGTGAACTTTCTCATTGGCGTAACAATGTGTCAGTATTAAAAATCAGACACCGATTCGTCCCTGTCGGGTCCAAAGGAGGCTGCCCAGGTCGTGACAGGGAACTATTTCAGGAAATTTTTACAAACCATCATAAGAATAAATAAAATAATTTTATTGTTTTATTTATAAATAATTTTGTACTAAAATGTGGAGATAGAAGTTGTTGGTCATTTATTGCACTTAAGCTTTTCCTTGTGGACATTTGCAGACAGATAAGCATTAAGTCATTCCTAAGTGATTTCTGTTGCTGTATGATCTTAGTGCCCTGGTGAGGTTTGAGTTTTTGACTTTGTGTTGTGTTTGCACAGGTTTGTAACACATTCCCTTCCAGTAATGATTTTAAGAGATACCATATAGTGAAATTAACTATCCACTATGGGGAAGCTGGGCACTCTTCATACAAGTTATCTCTGATGTAAGATTGTGTCCTTTCCTATGAAGTTCATCCCCAAATGACTTCTGTGCAATGCTTATGTCTTTTTATTAGGCACAAAAATCTACCATTTGGCAGGTTCGGCACCTGCCACAGAACAGAGATATATTTATGACAAGTGGAGGATCTGGGAGCCTTCATCTCTGGAAATAGTAAGTGATCACTTCTCCAGGCAGAAAACAACCATTTAATGTTTTAAAAAATAATCTTTTTGAAAAGGGTGAGTGGGATGCTGCTTCCACCCTCAGAATATCTGGTTAACACTATTGCTTACAAATGCAGTAGAACGGGTGATTTCAGTGTCAGTACTTGATCTGGAATCTTGAATTGATCCCTAAGAGAATAGACAGCACAGGTGAATCTTGCCCTTGTTGTTGTAATGTAATGAAGATCTAATTATATCCTTGGTTAACAAGGTGATAAATGGGAAAAAATGTCTTTGTTAAAATTCTCATATGGTAGCAGTTACATCTGAGAAGAATTTTGAAAGCCTTGACTAAATGATTATGTTTACATTTTCTTACATTACATGGAAAAATAATTTAATTGTCCTAAATGCAACGAAGTTGATGCATTAAGTTTCAGAAGCATAGTTGTGATGAAATTTTTCTGCATGTGGTAAAAGCCAACCAGTTAAAAAATGAAGAGCTATAGGATAGGGCTGTCAGAATTCAAAATTTCCTACCTCCTTTTTTCTTTCATGAAATATCTACTAAAGCATGCAGTGTAGATATAGCTGGATGTGATTATTTGTTACTTTAAAGACATTTATTTGCCTTATCTGTATAGCAGGAAATAAAGAGGATGATGATGATATGTTTGTATCAATGAATTCCTAAGTTTTTGTTTTACTTTTCTCATTGGCAGTGAGTACCCAGCCCAGCGCTCGAAGAAGGATTCGGAAGGGTCTGAGATGGGAGTAGCAGGGTCTGTTAGTCTCTTGCAAAATGTCACTCTGTCAACACAGCCCATCTCTAGCCTGGACTGGAGCCCTGACAAAAAGGGACTGTGTGTCTGTGGGGCTTTTGACCAAACTGTGAGGGTGCTGATAGTTACAAAGCTTAACAAAATTTGACAAGAAAACTAGAATTTCTGATAGGAAAGCAATATAGATTGCAGTCTGTAAATATGGGCAGGGGAGCCCTTCTATTTCTAATTTAATTTCTTCCTTAATAAAACTGGATTAAAGAAATAGAAGCCAGATTTTTCTATTCAAAGTTCAGATAAGTGCAGTTAGAGTTGTTTGGCTGATTGTGCTGTGATGACTTGAAGTTGCCTGGGCACAAAATTTAACCTTTAAGAAATGTGAATTTACACTTAAAATAAAATGTGCCTTTGTGTTAACACAGCTCTGTAATTTCAGAGTTCACTTGGGTTAGTGTTCAGTTTATTCATAGTGCAGGTATCTTCACACTTGTTAAATGGTTTGCTTTGTTATATATAGTATTGTCCATGTGCATTCATGCAATGGGAACTACAACAGAAACTACTTGTGTTATTTGATTTATTAATTAGAATGTTTGTTAAAGTGACTTAGGATTTTTTAATACAATAGAGAAATGATAACAAAGGCTAAGATATCCAGGTTTAATGGAGTAAGGTTTCTATTGAAGCTCATACTGTAATTAAACTATTGAGCAAAATGCACTGATTTATTATTTTAGTTGGGTTTCCTATTAAGTTTATATGTTCTCTTGTTTTTATATCTGTTTTCATATTGATATTCTACAAATAAAATTATATATAGTGTTTTCTTAATATGAGCAAAGTATATTATTCAAATATCCAGAGATTTAGAGAAGTAATGTATAGGACAGCCTCACAGGCTGTTAAACCCTAGACTTTGTGGAATGGAGAAATCCTTCATGCCTGTGTAGCAGAGGGTGGGCAGGAGGACCATTCCAGTAGACCATAAACACAGTGTGTCTGTGGAAGTCCTTGGTTTTAGTAGGTCACTGGTACTCTCCTCTAGCTTGTCTACAAACTTAGGTTCTTGTATCTCAGATTTAACAAGGGCCAGCAGGGATGAAAACACAGGCAATGTAGGCTAATTATTTTGTGGAAGACAAAGATTTATGAGATTCAGCTGTCTTCCCTAAGACTTGATGGTTTTCTTGCAAGTGTAGTATTTAATATATGATTTTTTTGACCCAAGTAATCCCATCTCCTTTTGTGCATGGTGTAATGTAGAGAGCATATTCTGTAATTATTTTAAATGCCCTTCTTAGGATGCATTCCAGCAGGAGGGAATAGGGAAAACCATTACTCTGCACTCTTGGCTGCAGCTTGCTTTCAGGTGTGGAATTCAAAGAATTCAAGTGCTTTGAGTCTAAAATGCACTGTTCAAAGATGGCTTCCATTAGCTTTGTGCTGTAAATAAAATACACTCACTGAAGGGTGTGAAAGGCAGTGGAAATAGATGGAAATACGGCTTCTCTCTTTAACAGTAACTCTGAGTCAAGCACAGAGTAAGGGAAGAAAAAGCTCTCGGTGTAGGTACCTGCAAGGGAAAACAAAAATCTCCAGAGCATAGGACTTGGCTCTTGATGCTATTTTTATGTACTTGTCCTGCACCAAAATGTCCCTTCTTTATTCGGACATCTCCAGGGAGATTTCCTAGTGGGATACAACTTAGAGCAAAAACTATTTAAACAATTCTTAAAAGCTCCATGGGCCTCAAAAATATGAAATGTGTGTTACCTCTGTGCACTTAATTTTGAGATTTATTTTATGTCTTGTTTTGAAAATGAAGGAATGTGTTCCCCTCGTGAGTAGCTGGTTTCATGAAAACATGACAGTTTGCATATCAGGAGCTTGCAAAAATCTGAGAGCTGGAGGAAAGCACAGATGGAGGGTGGTGTGTCCTTGTTCCTTAAAGGTAAGTGGCTGTACCTGTGTACCTACAAAATGAAAGACAGTTGCAGAGAAGAGCAGTTGCTTGTGCCTGTGCTGTGCATTATCTCCTCAGCAGATTGGATTTCTGCTTCTTCGAGGCTAAACCAGAAACTTAAGCAGACCAAAAGCTGCCTGTGGCAGCCCAGCCTACTCTATTTATAGTCCTTCCCCCTCTTGCTGAAGACTGGCACCTTGCCTCTGCAGCCTGCAGAGCCAAAGTGTGTTCTAAATAAAATCATAATGCATCTGAGATGTCATGCACAGACCAAATGCTCTGTGACACAGCACTGAGGAGTGCTCTGGAAAACCCCTGCCTCGCCCAAGGCCAGGAAATGGAATGTGCTACCGAATTTGGAGTGAGTACATTTAACAAGTGTATCTGCCTGGCAGCTATGGCTTGTTTCCTGCGCAAACCATTCCTGCATGCTCATGGAAGAAAAAAATCTATGGGCATGACTGCAGCCTGTATACAGGGACATGTTACACATTTTTTGGCTTTGTGCTTTGTGTTTTTTTAACGAGATGCTGCCCAAATTCCCAACTATCAGAACTGGATTTTCTGTTTCACACCAGTATAGTTGTTTTGAATTTACCATTTGTACAGGTCCTTGGTGATTACAGCCCTCCAAGGTTTCTGTGCATGGAGTCAGTATTTGCATACAATATATAGTTTTCATCAAAATGAAAAAAAAAAGAAGTAATTTACAGTTTACACATGACTTGGACTGAATTTTAAGCAATGTAAGGCAAGTTGTAACTCTGTATGGGAAGCTACAATGCTGTGATCTCACCTCTTCACAACCACTGATTCTGTGTGATCTCACCTCTTCACAACCACTGATTCTGTTAGGGACATCATGGATTTTGTACAAAGAAGAAAGATGGGGAATTGCACAGAAAAGGAAAGACACCTCTTCAGTGATTCCTTCAGAGATGGCAGACACAGCTTGTCAATACAGTTCAGCTCATCTTCCCCAAATGATTCCTTTCAAATAGATTTGATAGCAAAGAGGGATTGTTTTGTTAAGCTGACTGATTTATAAGTAAGAGCCTCGTGGCCTGTATATTCAGCTCTGTAATGAAGTTGTCTAAAGTTGGTATTGACAAAGTGCCAGGAAAATACATTGATTCACTGCTTTTTTTACCCCATTATTCATCTTGCATTTTCTTGCTTGTGATGCTGTTACTGTCAAGTTTTCAGCAGCATGCACTCTAAACAGAACTGCCCACTCCTCAAAAATGTTCAGACCACAGTCTGTATGTCTAGCATGTATTTAAAGCCTTTATATAGGCAAAATATTTTGCAGTAGCAAACCCAAGTCCCAGTACTGTGAGCAAGGGCAGCTGTTGACTCAGGCAGGAGCCAAGAGCTGTATCACTTGGAGTGCATTGCAGAGCACAGCTGTGGGACTGCAGTGCAGGTTCAGCCCAGAGGAATGACCAGATGGGATTTCTATGGATATGGGCCAGAACTATTCGGTGACTTGGTGATGCTGACCAGTTCTGGCCTTGGCTGTGAAACATTTCCATTACTTGCTGGCCTTTTTGGGAGAACCTGCTTCTCACAGCACAGCCTGCCTTTGGGAGTTGCACAGCATTGTCCCACAGAGAACACTGGAAGTGGAGTAGTGTTTCCTGATGGCTGGAAGAGTATCCAGGGTCTCAAGGGTAGTGGACAGCTGCCCCAAGTTCTGGTCTGTCTCCTCCTCAGCCACCAATAAGGCAACTGTCACAGAAGTTTTGCAGGATCCTGCAAGAAAGGTGATTACAGCAGGGCATCTCTTCCCAATAGTATTCTTCAGTGTTACAGTCCCAAATGGTTGATCAGGGCCAACTGGAATACTTTGCTGATGTGATTCAGGACTGTACCATGAGTAGGAGCTGCTTCTAGTAGGCAATATATGTGGCAGCCCTGCTTTGGAGACAAGTTCAATTTAACAGTATGGTCCCACATTTTATCAATCAGTCTCTGAGCCAAAGAATGAGCCCATTGCTGTTTAGCTTAGTACAACTACAGCCTCTAGTACAGATTTATCTTCAAAGAGTACTTTTCTCTCTTTCCAAGAGATCTCTCCTGCCTGTACTGCCCTGCCTCCACAATCTTAGCTAAATCTTCTGTCACCATCTCCATATCTGGGGATGTGCAGAGGTAGCTGAGGTGCAGAACCATGTGAAGGCACCTGTAAGTTCCTTCTTCTGTTACACTTGGCAGTAAAAACAGCCTGTGCAGAATGTACAGATTGGGGCTCCCTTTCTAGAACAATGGCTCTTTCCACTCTTGTCAAGGTGCAAGAGGCCACCCAAGGCTGACAGTCTTGGCTTCCTTGGCTTGGAACCCTGACTTCCTTCTGGGGTAGCCATGTATGTTAAGCAGTGTTTTGATTGTCTAGTGCTTAATGATGGTGACAGAAGGGTTGAGCCTTTATGGGTAAAAATCGGGGGGTCAGGCCAGCAAGTCAGATACTCTGGTGGGAATCTGTTAGAGATCATCCATCCAGGGGGAAGAGGCAGATGAAAGACACTGTAAGCAGCTGGGAATTTCACAATTGCTAGTCCTTGTTCTTGTGGGGAACTTCAACTTACCAGATGTCTGCTAGAAATACAGCAGAGAGGAAACAGTTGAGAAAGGTCCTGAAGTGTGCAGCTGAACAGAGAGTGTTGGCTGGAACTTTGGAAAAAAAGAGTTTATGACCTCTGGAAGAAGGGGCAGGTAACTCAGGAGGACAAAAATGTCATGAAGTTTTATGGTGGGAGAAAATTAGAAAGGCCAAAGCCCAGACAGAACTTAACCTGTCTACTGCCACACAATAAAAAAATCCTTCTTAAATACATTAGCAACAAATGGATGGCTAAGGAGAATCTCCATCCTTTATTGGATGCCAGAGGAAACACAGTGACAAAGGATGAAGGTAAAGGCTGAGGTACTTACTGCCTTGTTTGCCTCAGTCCAGAGTAGAAGACCACAAGTCTTACAAGGAGCAGCTGAAGGAGCTGGGGTTGTTTAGCCTGGAGAAAAGAAGGCCCAAGGGAGATCTTACTGCTCTGAAAGGAGTTTGTAGACAGATGTGGGTTGGTCTCTTCTAGGTAACAAGCAACAGGATGAGGAAGTGGCCTCAACTTGAGCCAGGAAAGGTTCAGATTGGGTATTTGGAAAACTTTGTTCACTGTGGTGAAGACATGGTAATCAAGCTTTGGAAAAGGCTGCCCAGGGAAGTGGTGAAGTCACCATCCCTGGCAGTATTTAAAAGGACAAGTAGATGTGGCACTTAGAGACATGGTTTAGTGGTGGGCTTGGCTGTGCTTGATGATCTTTTCCAAGGATTCTTTTCTAAACAATGTTATGATTATATGGTTCTTAAGCATGGCAGTGAAGCTGAGTATTTTTCATCAGTATGAAAAGTCCATCAGCAGCATAAATAAGCACAGGCAAGCTCTCCTAGGTTGCTTGTGATTTTAAGGTTATGAAACATTGGAAACATTCTCTGAAGCCAGAGGATGTGTGTGTCGCAGAAGAGCAGTAAAGCCCACAGAACTGCAACTGAGACATGATGGGACCTTTCCATGTGACAGTGGATCAGAAATAGTAGCTCAGACTGTTTAGCAGATTACATTGTATCAGTTGCTCACTAACAGACTGACTCTCACAGTTTTGCAGCTGAAATTACTCTTTCCTTCAAGTAAATTCCTTGTTAACTCCCTAAGTCCCAGCTGTTTTTGGAGTGTCTACTTACAGTAAAACCTACTATGGGCAAAATTCAGGTAGATGCAGCTAATGAAACCAGTTCAGTTGCCTCTGATGCTAAACATTTCATTTTTAGGTCATCAGTCTTCCTGCAGAGATGACAGAAACCCTCCTTGTTTCTTTCTGGCACAGCTTGACCAGGTAGGACTTTGTGGCCTGTTCAGCAGATGTGAGGGACAGACATTCCTGTCTTGCAGAAGTGTGTGATGTCACAGGCCTGGGGCATCTTTATATCCAGCAGTGTTTTACCTTCCTGACATTTGCATTCCCTTCCTCCCACATCCTGCTGTTGCAGAGTGCACAAGAAACGTAACAGCAGCCACACTGGGTTAGCCAAAGACTTCTATCCTGCTTCTTCAGGGGGCCTGTACAGATAAATAAATATTAAAACACACTTTAAAATGACAACTACAATTTGGGTCCTAAGTTTAATTTACTCCTGAAGTTGTCTTAGGCTTTCTGCTAAAACAGAGTATAAAATATATGGTTTTATTGAATTTAGGCACAGGAGCTAACAAGTGAGACAGGTGGAATGCTAATGCATTTAAAAATAAACCTCAGTTTCTAATACAATTTACTTCCACAATCTTCTACTTTGTAAAAATATTACAGCTTTACATACTAATTGGAAGAAATGAAATCTTAGAATAGTATCAGACAAATACTCTACACATGATAGATTGCTTTCAATTTATTTCTACAGTTCCCATATATAAATGCATTTAACCTAACAGATATATATACATTCTGTAAATAAGGCTTTGTATGTAAAGTAACCCAGTACTTCACCACATCCTGTCATTTAATCTAGCTGGCATGAACACAAGCTCTTTTGATCTGTACCAGCTATCACTATCTCAGTGTAGATCTCATACTTCCTATCTGTTATGTTAAAAAAGCTTTAATTAGAGAGCTTAAGCTAGTCTTATTGAATTATATTATTTTTCCTCCCTAAACCAAAGATACATCAATCTCAGTTTCCCTTTTTCCATGTACTTTTGCATCTGTATTTTGATTAGAAATCTTATGTTTTCAAAAGAGAAAAGAGCCTGTGTTTAGTAGGCTTAAAGCCATTCTAATTTAATCTGAGTGTAGAAAAAAAGGCATTTCCAGAGCATTTTAACTGAAAGGTGAGTCTAAGTTCACTTGAGCTTAGGCTGCCACATACACTGCCCATAAGTTTAGCAAAGTGTAACAGAACATGGAAAATTTTGGAGGTTAAATTTCTTTTCCACTGTGCTAATGTCACTACTATAGGATTTTTAGTTGCTGAAAATGTGGCTTAGCCTCAAGACTCTCTTCTCCTTCTTACCCCATCTAGCAAGTAAGAAAAACAAAACTGGCAGCCAGATAGATACCTTGGTCTCTCTTTCTGATCTCACCATCTGCATTTTAATAAATCACTGTAAAATCTCTATCCCTGCCCTCCCTCCCTGCATACATCTGGTCTCAGCAGAATTCAGACAGACATAAATTCCCATAAACAGGGCATCGAGCCAGGCAGCTGCCTGTCACTGTCCTTTTAGGAATGTCTGTCTTTTGATTTACCAGAGGAAACATTGGGTACTCACCCTTCTTCCACCACGGAACAAGTGCGCATCAGGCAATACTGGCAAGCAGATGGATGTTTGTGCTTCAATTTACTCCTGCTACACCCTCTTCTGGTAACTTGCTGGTCTGCCCACACATGGGATTGCAGATTCATTAAATTACACTGCAAAGAAATTAGATTGCAAATTCATTAGATTACACTTCCAAGAAGTGGGCCTCACAAAAACAAAATGCCTATTCCAAAAGGCCCAAGGTGCCCTTCAGACACATGTGTACTACACACACGAACATCTCCCAAACTGGTCTGCTTGCCAGATTTTTGGTCTGATTTTAGAGTCTGTATTTTTATCCTGCCAATGGTTTATTAACTCTTTTGTTACAAGTAGCTTCTAGTAATCTTTGTTATATTCACACCAGATTCGTGGCAGAAGAATCTACGCTATATTTTTTCATTTACATTGTCTTCTGCATGACATCTCTCAAAGCTTTTTCAGTGGCATTGTTTCAGGGAGATGGCCATGGCTGGTCTGTACGTCAGGCTGTGATGCTTTGCATGACCCAGGCTGTAAAATGATTCCAGTGAGGCCAAGACTGCAGGATTTGGCCTCCACGTTTGCTCCACAAAGAACATTGACTTGGCAGGAATCATTACTTCGTATGTACAGGGGATCAGATGCATCATAATAATGCAGAAATTGTGTTAAAGATGCCTGTCACTTTGACTAATTTGGCAAAAATATTCAGGATTGTTTTCTCTTGTTTCAGGAATGATAGAGAAAAATCAATAATCATTCATAGGCCTCTCAAATGAAATGGTTTCCATTAAGTACCAGATGCCAGTACAGCTTTCGTGGATAGACTTGTCTATAGATATCCATATATAAAATAATAATGTATTTTCAGAGTGGCACCAGCATAAACCATTTGAATTATATGAGCTATATCTCAATCAGATTTTGGCTGGGATAAATGTGAATTCTTAACTCCTCACTCACTGCTCTTGGAAACTGAACAGGCAGTGCAGCCATTTTAAGCAGAAAATGAATGCTTTTATACCTAATAACCTCCTGAGTGAATTGGCTCAAGAAATTCCAAGGCTTGGCACTCAGTGTAGGAACTCCTATTACCTGAACAAAAGTATAAATCTGTAGTGGTGCAGAGGCAGTAGGAGCAAATCTATAACAAATGTAAACCAGTAGAAGGAGTCAGAGCCACACTGTATGACCAGGGAATACAGAGCACAGTCTGTACTGCATTAATGCTCTACATGGATACAATCTTCTACAAACAGAGCTGGCTGAATCTGAACATTGATCAGCATGTGTTGCATTTTCCTTTGATCTTGTAATTGAAACAAAATATTGGATTTAGGAAATCAGACTCAGGCAACAATTTCTACCTAACATTTGGTAAATCAATTAGTCTATCAATCAAATCCCCTCTCTGTATTTCCTGGTCTGTGACATGTGAGTAATGAGGTAAGAATGAACTAAACATATGTTAAGTACACATTTGGCATACTAGAACTGCAAAGTATTATTCTATTGAGGAGTGCAGATCTTGCTAATTCTCTTCTACCCTTCAGACTGTTCAATTTCTGAACATTTTGAAAAGAAAACTCTCCTAAATTCCCTTTTATTTACAGTGCATAATTCTGTAGTTGTATTAGTAAAAATGAACATGAGAAAACAATTAAGACTGTTTTTTGAAATAAGAAATGGCTAAGAAAATTTGTATTATTACACTAAAATATTAGTTCACAATAGGGATGCCATTCTCTACCCCAGTGATTCTACGACCTGTATGTGTCCCACATATAGCTGAAAGGCTCTTAAATAATCCCCATGATTGCTGCTTTTATAATACTCATAAAACCCAAGTTTTTATTCATTTAAAGCTAGTTTTGGTCGAAACTGAAAAGTTAAACCTCCAAATCTCCTGCAGGAAAAGGAGACAAGATGTAAACAAGTAACAATGACATCTGAAGATCTTTAGATATGCTTCCAACTCAGACTAGGGAGAACGACTCTCATTTGCAGTACACACTGATTTAATTAGAATTGACATAGTATAGCCCTTAGATGATGTAAACCAAATTATTAAAAGGAAGCTCACTTTTGTGGTATTTTTAAAAGCATTGAAGGGGCAAGGAGGTACATTGAAGCTAGGTAAGATCCCCAACTTGTACTCCTGTTTCCCCTAGAGATATAACTCTACTTTCCCCAGCCTTGAACTTGTCCTTCTCCAGAAAAGACTTGCTTTTCCCTTCCTCTAGAAACGCTGTTGCTGAGCAAGCCAGCTCAGCACATTCCCTTGAGCCAACCAGCCATAATTTAGTCAGCCACATACAGACTCCTGGTAACCTATAGCTGGGAGGAGGCCCTCTTCAACTATGATGAAGGACTCCAGTGATCTTGTCGTGATCTGCCTTGGTGGGGATAGGCTGCAAAACCTGAGTTACAATAAGCTTCAGATGAGATTGTGAACAGGAGGCAAGAAGAGGTCTTTGGCAAGTAATGCCAATGCTTTTGATGCAGATACTGACTTCTGCTTTACTATTTATCAGAATGTAAACTTGTAAAATGCGGATCTTATCTTTGGGAGCCACAGATGTGTTGGTACAATCTTCCAATCAGTGAGCTCTTGCAGTGGAGAAATATTAATCCACTGCATTTTGAACACAGATTTATTTGCTGAAATCTTATAGGATCCTAGAATGACTTGGGTTGGAAGGGGCCTCAAAGATCCTCTAGTTCTAATCCCCTGCCATGGGCAGGGACATCTTCTGTTAGACCGGGTTGCTCAGAGCCCCATCCAGCCTGGCTTTGAACATTTCCAGGGATGGGGCATTCACTTCTCTGGACAAACTGCTCCAGTGCCTCACCACCCTCACAGTCAAGAATTTTTTCCTAATACCTAATGTAAAACTATGCTCAGTTTGGATCCATTCCCCTTGTCCTGTCATCACATGCCCTTGTAAAAAGACCCTCTCTGTCTTTCCGGTGGGTTCCCTTCAGGTACTGGAGGCTGCAAATAGATCACCTCTAAGCCACTTCTTCTGCAGGCTGAACAACCAATTCCCTCGTAGAAGAGGTGCTTGGTCTCTCCAATCATTGTGGTAGCCTCCTCTGGACTTGTGGAGAAACACAGTGAAAAACGCAGACAATAACACAATTAGAAACCAACTCTCACTTGAGGGTGAGGCAAAAATGAGCAGTGTCAGGCAGGAACCAGTGCAGACCCCCTGGAATGACTCCATGCAATCTCTGGCTTTAGGAGACCATCTCTACACACAGTTTGTACCTCCCTTTGTCCAGGAAGCAACTGCAAGAGCTTGGGAACAGCTGGAGGTATGTCATGCCGGCTGTTTATATTCTCCACTCAGAGGACTCAGCAGCTGGAACGCACGTTCCTGCTTTAAAAGAGCATCTCCCTCCCCAGTGTAGAATCCCAGAAGATAAGGGCCCAATTCGTGTCTCAAACACTGGTATCTGCATGGCTGTAGGGCCAGTGAATCAGACAGGAATCCTGTCAGGCAGGAATTCTTGGTAATAACAAAAGACTGTTGGTATTAACACATTGTGAGGAAGAACAAGTTGTGACAGGAGAAAGGGGCCATGAGGAGGTAGGGCACCACTTTTCTTGGACAAACATCCTTGCTGAAGTTCTTGGAGATAAGCACAACATACCACAGTGTAAGCACAGGAATGAGGCCAAGAAGTGGGCATGGGCTGTAGGGGGATCAAGACCACTCAAGACCCTTGAATAGAATAGACTGTGCATGAGAACCAATTTACACAGAAAGGGAAAAATGAGTCTTCAGGGCAGGGAAGCCTATCCATGAACAGGTATCCCTGCCCTGGACATCAGCTGGATTCCTCTCCCCTTTCCTTTCTCCTTTTCCTTTCCCCCTTCCCCTAAACGCAAAATCCACTGCCGTGCGCTCACCGCGCACGTCAGGGACTAACTCACACCAACCTCTACGCCGAGCGTGCGATTTGCTAATCAAACCTGGTTGTTTGCGGGCCCTGTTGACTGGCTCCCTGCCGACCAAACGCATTTAGGGAATTCGAACCCTTTGTCTTTAAGGCCGCTTCCGCCGCCGCGCCCCGTGACGTCACGTCCGGTGGCGGGCGCAGATCCCGCCCCGCAGGCCCCGCCCCGCGGCCGCCGCCGTGCCCGGAGCCCCACACGGTGCCCGGAGCCCCAGGAGGTGCTCGGTGCCCAGAGCCCACACGGTGCCCGGAGCCAACGCCGTGCTCGGCCGCCTGCCCCAGGTAAGAGCGGCCACCCCCGGCTGTCTCCGCGGGGGCTTTCTGTGGCTTCAGGGCTTTCCTGAGGCCTGGGTAAACGGGGAGGTGCGTTGTCGGGAGGCAGGGCCGCTGTGCGCGGGTTGTGCGCGCTGCTGGTGGCGGCAGTGAGTGTAATAAACGCGGTTTATGGAATCACAGCGTGGTTTGGGTTGGAAGGGGTTTTAAAGATCGTGTCATGCCGACCCCCCGGCTATGGACAGCGCCGCCTTCCACTAGGCGAGGTTGCTGAAGAGCTCCGTCCGGCCTGGCCTTGAATGTTTAATGTGCGACATGTTTACGGCTTGCTTACCTATACGTGAAAAAAAGAACGCGGGCTTTAGGCTTCTTTTGCACTTTTTTGAGGATGGGTGTTCTGTAGGCAGCAAACGGACACGTTCCTGTTAAAAATTAACAAAACAGTCTTGCAGCTTGAGGAGCCTTGAGAGCTTGGCAAAGTTTTTCAAAGAGAAGGCACAGTATGTATATGCGGGCCATTAAAACAGTTAAACAGCGCCTAAGTTATGAGTGCCTTGTAATGAAACTTCTTTATCTCTCATGTTGCTGCGAAGGTCAAAATGTCCCCTGTTGGGAAGGATAAGGATTTGACAGGAAGGTGTCAGAGATACATATGTATAACAGAAAGATCTTTGAATGTAGAATCTGAAGAAAGAATAGAAATTATAGCAAGTTTTGATATAGAAGAAAAGAATTGTTGAGCCAGTCTTACTGGGTGACTAGAAGGCAAAGAGCAAGTAAGTTGGAAGAGGCTTTTTATAACTCAGAGCAAAGGATAAATCCACCTCAAACAAAAGATGTTTTTACCAAGCAAAAAAAATTTCACAGGCAAACAAGAAAGCCAGTGTTGCAAGTAGAAAAAAGATCTCAGAATTTTCCACTGCAAGAAAACTCAAAAACAACTTCTAGCTTAAACTATAACATACTAACCTTTTGTGATTAGAAGATAGTAACATGAGTATGGTAATGTTAGTAGTTAGGATAGGCTATAGGCAATAGTAAAAGTATTGATTGGTTGTCATGTATTAAGATGCTCTGTAATGAAAAGTATGTAATGCATTGTAACCAGAACTAGAAAAAGCTTCAGACGAACCCACAGCTGTGGCTAAAAAAGCTGAAGGCTGGGCTCTTGTCGCCCATGACCCGTGAATTGCTGTATAATTTGGATATAATAAACAGCATTTTAAAGAGCTGCCTGGAGCCCCACATCCCTCATTTTTAGCTCTTCCAGTCCCCCTTCCTTACGTTTTGCCACAGCTTTCTGACCACAAGCTGAATTGCTGCCAACATCGTGGAATGGACTTTGACTAGCAAATTAAACTTTAGATGATGCCAATTAAAAGGCCTCATTTTTGAGACAAGCCAGAATGGAATAACTGGATTTTAAAATCAACATTGATATGTGTCTGGCCTATTTCTTGGTTTTAAAAGTATAAAAAACCACTTCAAATCTAAAACACCTGGATATTGCTAATCATGTGGCAGTATGACCATTGGTAAAGAAACGAGAAAACACTCAACCCAAGGCTCTTCTCCAGAATGTGAAAACCTTGAAATTCATTGGTAGAATTTTCAGGCTTCATATCAGAAGAGCAGTGCACAAGTCACACAAACCTTTCTGATAAGTGTCTTTCTCTTTGAAGTGGTTTAAGATTTTTAGCATTGTTTTTTCATCTGTGGTCTGCTTTTCCTCTAAATAAATAAAATAGTGCACTGGAATGGACTGGCCACCGTAGCTCCAGGTAGGTGTTTTTTTTCCACAGCAGTAAAATTGATGCTAAGAATACAAACATCTCATTGTTACTGCGTTATATTGAACCAAAAAATGGGTAAACATGCTTCTAATAGTGAACATCCAAATAAACTAATAGTTAGCACAGCAAAATAAAAACCAGCCAAAAATAGATTTGAATTGCTGTTCAAAATGGTACAGAAAGGCACTGCACAAGTTGCAAACACAGAAAATTGCATTCTGATAAAGGAAAGTGCTTTTTCATGTATTGTGGAACTAGTGGCTAAAGGAAACTAGGTCAGCAGTCTAAAAGGCTTGAAAAAACCTCTTGGCTTTAATTCCAGATATTCATATTCATGGTGCTGATACCATTGGAGAGTGGCAGCAGGTTTTAGAAATAGTAAACTCTCCATAGTTTACAGGTATACAGGAGGTGCAAACTGCAGACAGGTCATTTCCTGTTTGCTGCAAATTTGGTAGGACAGAAGTGTTCAGTATTGGTTGTTGTCCCCACTGTGTGTAAGCTGATTTGTCCAAGGAGACAGTCTTTTGCTGCACAAGAGGTTCCTGGTTCGTTCAGTGCCAAGAAAAGTATATGTTTTAAAGACCAGTCAGACAAATTTAGTATCACTTTAGAGTGAACTTGAAGTGTGACAGCATATCTGAGTGTGGGAGCTTTTATGAAAACCTCTCACAAAGAAGTGTTCTGCACATACATGAAGAAGTCTGTTTTTATTATTGTACTTATGCTGGGTGTACTGATGGGTTGGAGCTGAACAAGAGCCAGGTTATTTTGGGTTTGTTCAGAGGAAGAAACCACTGTGTCATTAAAGATGCAGAATTTGGGACACTTGATTACAGAGAGTAAAAATGTTTTATGAATTGTGCAGATGGAGTTGAAGGTTTGCAGTGGATATAGATGGGGCTGTGGTGAATGAGGGATGTTTAATCCAAGCTGAGATAACTGTTTTCCCATGGGATATCCACTATTGGCTGAAGTGTAAATGAGCCTATAATATTATTCTCTCCCTTAAAATTGTAATCTCC
Organism: Buphagus erythrorhynchus; assembly: GCA_013400855.1. NCBI lineage: Eukaryota > Metazoa > Chordata > Aves > Passeriformes > Sturnidae > Buphagus > Buphagus erythrorhynchus. Next base: position 36,765 of record VZTT01035751.1, on the reverse strand, counting down.
TTTTAAAACAGGTGAGAATAACCTTTGCAAATCCTTTGAAGCTCAGGTGACTCAGCGCCATCAGCAGGAGACTGATAGATGTGAGCTGTTTTGTAGGATGGCTCTGTGCAGGCTTTTATGGTGGCTGGAGCCTGGCTTTGAAGGCAGGGATTTCTTGGCTGTTTCCCAATTGTAATATAGTGCAAATTATGCCCTGCTTCACTACCATGGCTTGAGCTGGGGTATTTTTAAGGGGATCAAGTTAAGCCTACTGGTGTATACCTGATATTTCTTTGTAGACTTTTTTACTTTTGCAATGGAAATCTTTCTTGCAAACAGGATTGTGAGTTGACATTGTAAGAGTGCTCTAATTGTACTAGATTGCTTTCCAGCTTCCCCAAGCAGGCTTGAAAGGACAAAGCAAAGCAGGCCTGTGGACACAGTATTGACTAGTGGGCAAGTAATTACTTATTATTAGCAATAATGCTTGTCTGTCACAGATTAGAGCCTTTCATACTCAGAATTTTGCAAACATGGATTTCTCTGCCCTAAGGAGTTTTGTGGCCAAAGAACTTAATCCTCATCTCTGGTAGCTTTAAATTTAGGATGCTGTTTGTTCTGTTGCCCTACAGCCACAACAGTGAACTACAGTGTTGGAGCAGAAGTTACACTTTGCTGGACTTGCACATGAACTGCATTCACTGCAGGTTGTGAGTCAGAACTCACAAGAGGGAGGACAGTGCCAGTTTTCTGGAGCTGACAGAGATGGTTTGCCATATTGATGATGTTCATGTGTTTATTTTGAATTTGAGAGCAGTTTTATGTGTCCTGACCAACAGGTTTTGGGTTTGTTTTTGTTTTCTCTAGTTTGTTTTTTTCCTCTATGCAATCTGTAAATATCCACAAAAAGAAGAAATAATCTAATTACGTAATCTCATTTTTATTAGGTGAATAATCAGAAAAAAATAAAAGATCTGAGGCTAAGTATGAAGAAAAGGCCTTTTAGTGCTTAAGGAATATGTAAGAATTAAGATGATGTGTGAATTGCAGCATTTAGCAGAATGCTAAATTGCTTTTTGTCTTCTGTTTACATGTTACAAAATATTTCAAATACACCATTTTTATCTTGAACTCGCAGTTTTAATTCCAGTTGAAAACCACATGCATGATGCTAACACCGAGCATTTTTCATTTCTGCTTAAGTGGTTTCCTATTGCCATGTTGATAGATGCATGTAGCTTCCACTACTTTCACAATGTATCCTCAGCAAAGTCTCTCATAGAAGTACTTATGGCCTAATTAGAGTTTATATCTTTCAGTATGACAGGATTTTGCTGGAGGCAGGCGGGGCGTGAGCAGGAAGGGAAGTTTGGTTTTGCTTTTTAAGTCAGCTGGCAATTGCTTTCTAAGGTTTGTGTTAAATCACCTCTAGATATATTAAAAGATTATTCATAAAAGCCACCTGAAAATTGACTGCAGTTTCTCTTTTTCCCGGGTGTGCTTTTCTTAAAAGGGGTCTGTAGTTTTCCTTTTTGTTCTCCTGGAAGATAAATATAGCTAATTTTGCTAGTAGTATTGTGCACAACCATCTGTATTTTGTTTGTTTTTATTTCAAATACCTTAATATGACATTTAACTTGGTTGTATCTTAGATCAGTAGTTATGTTAAAGCCATAACAAACTGCTTTTGATTGTTACCTGTGCAGTTGTTTTTATAGAGTCTGCAGAAGATGGCATATTTTTTCTTTCTCCTTTTCATATTTGTGTCTTTCTTGTGGTTCAGTAATAATGTCTGATATTTCCATCCCTTTTTGCAGTTTGTATTATCTACTTTGATTTATAGTATATTGATATGTTGATTGCAAAGAGAACAAGGTGTTCCTTGTTTTCTAAACAGTTTATATAAATTCAGTAATCTTTCTGAATAAAAGAGAATTTATTCAGAATTTTTCAGAAATTTCAGAATGTTCGGAAATTTTACACCTATAGAAACTTATAAACATTTTTTAAACAGACCTAAAAGCAGTGTATAAATTTTCTCATGAAAATGGTTTACTTTTGCAATCTAAAGTCCTTCCTCAAATATATATTCTTATGGTTTTTTCCCAAAAACATGGCAGCACAGGGTTATTAAAAGGGAAGTTTGTTTCTGGTAAGTTGGTGTTATGAAGTTGTACAACATTTGTCCTCACAGTTTTTTTGCCCCAGTGTCCTTAATCAAAGAAGTGCATTTCTTTTGTATTTTATGTTTATGGGTTATGAACTTTTCTTTGCATTCTCAAAATTAAAGATCTTTTAAAGTGTTACCAGTGTAACACAACCACAGGTTATGTGTTGTGCATCATAGGTCTTATTGCTTGATAATGAAAATTCTGTCTTATTTCCTTTAGAATTACCAATTGTTCACATTACTTACCTAGCTAGAATTTTCCATTACTTCTCTTATCTGAATGTTTCTACTGTCCTTAATTTTTAAAGTGAGAACTCAGTGCCAAATAAAATCTGGTTGAAAGTCAGTAAATTCAAATCAGAAAACCTGTCTAATAAACGTTGTCTTCAGGGACTGACTTAAGGTTTGCTTGTTCAAAATACAAAAAAACCCTTTGAAGAACTTTGAGGAAAAATTTGTTTGTTGTGTAATAGCTGAAACATAACTGCTGAGGGCAGTATAGCTTTTGGGTATGTTTAGAGAGTCGTGGAATTCCTCCTATCCTTGGCTTTGTCATTCTGCAGGTGTGAGTACACAACCCATGTGTTCATTTTGGCAGAAACAATTTTTTGGAGTTTCTGGTGTACACATTTTTTAATGTAGTTTGCTCTTGCTGTTAATGTTACCAAAATTATTTTAGGCTGTTGACTGCTGCCTCATTGTTGGCATGTGCCAACACTGTGACATATCCTGCTTAGAGATTAGTTATGCTGAAACAACAATGTAATGAAAAGAGAGAGATCCCTACACAGCAGGAGTAGGAACTTGCTAGTTTCTGTTGAAGTGAGACACCAATGATAGCAAAATGTATTTTGGACCGTATTTGTTATCTTTTCCTTCTATATTCCTATTCTTCTTCTGTCTTATTCCTTAAGTCTAACTTGGTATACTGAAAAGAATTTCAAATATCTGACTGTTTATCCTTGTAAAACAGCTCCAGTTAATTTTGGTAACATACTTGCTACAGGCTTTTGCTAGTTCTTTTTTTTATTCTTGCTGGTGCTAGATACACTGAATAAGGAAGAGAGGGAAGTTGGAATTTACCACTACGCTCATGCCTGCCCATCAGATCAAGACCATAGTAGGTTAAGTGATGTCAAGATCTGTAGGTGATTGTTGGATTGGATTACTTCTCTCCCTGTTTGTGTAAGTGTAGGGAACATGTATTGACAGACACCTTCTAACAAAACTTAGCTGTATTAATGACTGGGAAAATCTACTTTCTTTTGTAGCTTTGAGGAGTTTTTCATGCTGTATTATATGACTAAAGGTTAACAACAAACATTGTTTTTGAACCCTTTTAAACAACCTAACATGGGAGATTATAAAGCAGGTGGCTAAGAGGATAGAACGAAACACAAACAGTGTTATTATGAATGTCAGAATTAATTGTATTGGTGTTTTGCCTTTCTGTGGGCAGCATCTTGTGGATCCAGCTCAGCTTTCTTCTTTGGGTCTGCCACAGCTGATGGGAGTAATACTTAGGTGTGTGGTGTTGTGGGTTACATGCTGGGGTAGGGAGGGGACCTTTAGCATGGTTGGCATTGTGATTCTGTACTCTGTGTGAAAACCAGCTCTGACCAGGATGAGCAGTCATGCAGCTGAGTAGGATTATAATTCTTATCTGTGCAAACAATAGCAGTGAAACTGGGCTTGTTAACTAGCTGATCATATTTCTGTAATCATACTGGTGTGGTTAAAACTGAAGTTGCAGACAAGCTTGAGTAGCTCCACACTGTTTTTTCTCCCAACCATCTTCCTTTTTGACCTCCAAGAGACAATATAAATAAAAATAAACCTCTCTCATACATCCCATGCTCTTGCAGGGAAAGATCAAATTGTTATCTAAAACAAACTCCAGTGATGTGACAGCTCTTTGCTGTTTGTACTGACTGTGTGGCTTGATGTTCATAGATAAAGTGCAGTTTCTACAAATTCTGTTCCCTCCCTCTTGTACTCAGCACCTGGAGAGTGGCATTATCACACTGATTCTAAGAAGAAAAGCCTGCAGTGATCCAGGTGCTCCCACTGTTCTTGATGCAGCTCACCAAATAGGTGGGAAAATTACATATTTCTTCTGTTTTTTCCTTAGGTCATTTGGAAAGTTGTTGCTCAGTAGAAGTTATAGAAAATAACATAGCTTTAAGTAACATTAACTCCCCAAGATAATACATGATTTATGATTTGAGAGGAATTAAAGATACTGTTTATAAACCAGAAGCCAGATGGCTTGGCAGTAGCCATACCATGGTACTATAAATTCTGGGAACAAAAAAGGGGTGCTTTGGGATTTTTCACATCTTATTTCCCAGTTGCTGTGCACTGATGTGTTGACAAGATTGCAAGAGTAATCTGAAATCCCAAAATCAACTCTGCTTTGTTACAGGTAGAGTTATATTGGAGATTATAATACCCCATAGGAACTTCAGAAAACTGGATACAGGGTTCACAAGAAGAATTTTTTGGACCTACTCCTGAATGAACTGACCATGACATAACTGGTGCTGAAGTAATGTCTGTTCCTAAGACAGACTGAAGCTGTATCCCCATTGGTTTGGTTTGTGGTTTGTTTTTCTTTTTTGGTTAGTTAATTAGTTAGTTTTGTTTTTGTTTTTCCTGGTGTCCTGCCTGCTGCTTGATGTAGTGCGCGATTTATAGAGCACTTCTTTTAAATATGCAAATAATTTCTTTCTATCACAGATCATAAAAGCTAAATACTGTTTTAGGACCATTGCAAGAATAGGTACTAAATTCATGTAAATTGTAATGCTCCTTCGTGCCATTTTGCACAGGAGTTAGGAAATATCCCTGAAATTACAGGACCTATAACTGTGATGCTGCTAACATTACCTGCTAGAACTCTTCACATGTAGGCATTTCTTGTAATGTTTAATGAATTAATGCTAATGCTTTGTGTTGTAAATTACAGTCTTTTGACTCTCTAGGTACTTAATGAAAAGGATTATTATTTTTGTTTCCACTTTCCAGATGGAAATGTCAGAAGATGATACTAACATGGAAGAATACCCCACTGAAATTCATGATTATCTTGCAGCATTTGAAAAGTCTCTTGATTCTGTAGATGAGATGCTGAGGACAATGATGTCAGTTTCTAGGAGTGAGCTTTTGCA
>VZTT01035751.1:9002-22405 GCA_013400855.1 Buphagus erythrorhynchus | reverse complement strand
AGTATGTTTATTACTGCAGAATTGCATTCCTAAGAGTTTGTTTTTTATTAAGTCATCTTATTTTTCCTGGCCTTGAAAATCAGCTAACAGAGAGCTTTGTCAAAAACTGTCAGTATTGCAATTATATTGAAAATCTCCTCAAACATATTTATCTGGAATAATAAAAGCTAAGCAAACAAAATTCTCTCAGGATTAAGAATTTTCTTGGGTTTAAGAGGGTAGAATGATACTCAGTTTTTAGTTGCAGGGCTGGGGCCNCTGTCCCTGGAGTAGCGAGTGAGGGTATTGAAGCACGGTGTGTTAAAACAAAGTTGTCTCTTTCCAATCTTGAGAAAAACCATGTTGCTGTGTGTCTTATTACTGCTGCTCAAAAAGTTAAATCCCTAATGCACAGCCACACATTATTAGTTTATATTATTATTTATGCTTCTTAGACATTCACTTGCCAGTGATTAAAAAAAGGTGTTAAGTTACATCAGTTACAGAAAACAAATACAATTTGTCATTTTAGAATCACACATGATACACATTCGTTGAAAAATGCATTTAGGTTCTGCAGTGAGACACTGTAATTTTCTTTTCCCTAATCTGTTTTGAGTATTATTTCTTACACAAAGTTTCAGAAAATCCACATGAATGCTTTTGTTTTGCAGAGCACTCTTAGCATTAGTGGTAGTTTGTTTTTTTTTTTTTCTTCAATTTCTGCTTTCCAGTGGGATATATTTGTGATATTTTATTGATAATACCAACAGTTTATCTTTTTGCTGACTTTTAACCTTCCCTGTAGCAGAAGATTACAGATCTGTGGAATATTTAGTGCTGGTGATCTGAGAAGCAGACCTTGAACTGCACTGTTTTCATCAGCTGTACCAAAGGGGAAGGAGCAAAAGCTTGTTTTTACTACTAAGCTGAGTGAATATGGCATGGAAATCTTGTAATGGCAAGATATCAATTTGTAAAGTGATATATTTCAAAGGGGATACTAAATTTGACTGTGAATAAAAAGCTTTATAAATGGAACATTTAAGAGGCTATCTTTTACTTTTCAGTGTAGGGTTGCCTTGACATGCATCATTTCAATTTGGCAGCCCCAGCAAATTGATGGAAGCAATTCAGTATGATAATTCAGTATTGCCGAGAGGCTTCTTCTGAGTCTAGTGTGGACATGTTCCATGGACAAATTTAAAGTCTAAGTGATAGAAAATGGATTTAATTCAGCTCTATATTGTTCCAGCTTTACATGAAGACAGTCTTGATATCAAAGGTACCTAGAGAGCATATCCAAAGAGTACATGAACTACAACTAATTTTCAAGTGAAGGATCACCTCCAATTTATGGTGATATATCTTGCATAACAATGATCCAGAACAGACAGAAAAGAAGTAAAACTCAAAGGTGGTTGCAAATGTGTTTTATTAAAGTACTAATTCTAGGGGTAAATTCTTAGCTACTATTTACCAGCAGAATCTGTTAAAGTAAATGAGCAGCTGCTGAGGTCTGCAAGTGAAAAAGTAGTCTATGATACCCTATCATATAATATGGATATTTCCATGAATATGGTGTGGCATTTGTTTTCTAGATAGCTTTTTTTCATTGTCATCTGAGTGGTTTTTTGCCCCCATGGGAACAAATGAATCATTGTTAAAAGTAACAAAGTTCCCATCCCCATTATTGACAGGTGAGAGGGAGAAATGCGTAGTAACAAACACTGACAAGTTGGATAGCATAAACAATCTTTTTAATTCGTTGCCTTCGGCTGACAGACCTACTCCCCAACTCACAAGACAAAACATGTTTTCTCCTCTGAAGTTTCTGTGGAGAGAGTGATTCCTTAAGGCAGTTAATCACATGGAGTGCTTGTCTGTGGATGTACACATTGCATATCCACCTGTGTATTATAGATCTCTTGGTTGTCAGGAAGTTCAGTGTTTAACAGAATAGAAAGTGCATATTACTGAAATGCTATTGTTGGAGACTCTGTATAACATAACAAGCTTAATTCTCTTTAAGTCACTCTAACTCTTGATTTCATTAGGTCACAGTAGCAAAAATCCAGTACAAAAGAACTTTGTTGAGAGGAGATGGCTTTATGTAGGTGTGTGTGTCTTTATGTGACAAAACCAGCACTAAGATTCTTACTTCCAGTGAAATTTATTTGTCTGTTAAAGTCTACTTCCTCCCTGCTTTGACAGTATTTGTTAAGCTTTGTTTACCTTTTATTATATGCGGAGCTTACTATTCATACTTTCACACAGTGCCTCAACTTCTTATGGTACTGTGTTCCCAGATGTTTGTAATTTTGCCAACTTTTAACTGCTTGTGTTGGACTTTTTCATGTTTGGTCTCTGCCATGAGTGAATTCCCCCAAAACCAGAAAGGTTGAGTAGTTCTTACAGTTGTTGAAGAGTGTGGTGCGTAAAGTATAGGCTACATTGGAATGCCAACTTAAAATTTCCAACTATGTTTTTCTAAAGGTTGTAACTCTCCTTCACTGAGGTAAAAATTTGAAATGCATTGTTAGGGGATTAAAAAGAAAAGTTATCTCAGTGAAAATTTATCCGGATAAGAGCTCTGGGGAAACCTCACAAACTGCTTGGTAGGTACTCGCCCTTGCTCTGCTTGTGTTCTGGTTTTGCTGTGCATGGGAAGCTCCCAGCACATTGCTGAGGCCACAAATTGCTTAAGAAGGAATATGAGCTTGAAAATTAAAGTTCAGTTTATCTGAGATGATGACAGGGCTCTGTAACATACTATATTTGAAGAATTGCAGGTCTAGTACAACTTGGCCATTTTTAACAGTGTTGTTTTAATGTATCTTTATATTCATTTCAGATTTTAAAATACTTAATGTAGACCATGGATACTCTTATATGCATCTGATTCATTTACATTCATCACACTTTAGTTTTAGTTTTGTCCCAGTTAAACTAAAACGGAATTAACTCGCATGTGGCATCTCCCTAAGTGGTAACTCCAGTGTAAGGGTGCCTCTTTTCACTGTTAAAGTATGTTGAATGTATTAAAAAATCTGAAATTTTGGTATTGGCTCACCTCAAAGCATAAAGAAGGGTTACACTTGTCATACTGAGTTTGTTTGTTTTGTAAAAGGAGGTGCATTTATTTTTTTACACTGTGGGAGCTGTTCCTTGCTTGAGCTGGTAAGATGAAGTGTGGTCCATTTCACATATTCTTTTTAATAGGTGTTCTTGTGATGTGTAGAATGAAGTATCCTATTTTTTTGGAAGATACTCAGATCATTAAAGACTAAGAATTCAACCTCATCCCTTATATATAGAAGTACACAAAAGACTTTTGGTAGGTAAATGAGTAATTTCTGGGCGTAGGTTAGTATTTCTAGATACAGCTGTACTTTTTCTCCAAACATGGGCAAACTGCCCAGACTGAGACTTACGCACCTTGTACACTTTATACCCACTTACACAATTTAACAGGAAGAAAATAAGCTTCAAAAAAACCTTTTTGTTTTGTTTGTCTTTTGCCACCTGGGTGAGGTTGTACTATCAGAAAAATTAAGGGCCAGATTTTGCCCATGGATTTTCTTGCACAAGTTTTCAAAATGCAAAAGGCCAGATTCTGGTATTACCTACAGTGACTTCTGACTTGCAGAATTATCTGATGCTGTGGCACTTGGATTCCCATGGCAAAAAGACAAGATGTAATTGAGCCAAGCCTTCAGTTAGTGCATGATGGTAAGTTCATCTGTTCCAAAGAGAATTTGAGGTTCTGAGTAATTTAAGAGAAAGCCTGCACTGGGTAGCTGGCTGGCCTCAGGAGCCTCAGTAGTCAGTACCTCAGCTGGCAAAGATTAGTAATGATTTGCTCTACTCAGGCATCTCACCAACAGCAGGGAATAAAACCAACATAAAATCTGAAAGCTGATTCTCAGCTGGCATTACCTGCAGTGACTTTGCTGGCAGTGTGTGTGTGTTAACACATTTGGGACCCCCCATGTTGCTAAAATATCTGAATATTTCTTTGATGTAACTGCAGAGCACAGAGCTTAGGTTTTGAAAAGCACCTGGAAAATGAGCCAGTCAACCATGAGCTTAGAAGTTTGTAATTTTTCTCTATTTAGTGTATCTTGTACTTCTTTATTTTAGTAGCTTAGCTTACTTGTGTAACTTCTAAGTTTTTTTTTCCAGTTTGATTACAGCACAACAGAGAAGGTGGGTAAATTCTCATGTTTAATTATGTTAGTGCTTAAAGGCTATTTCATCATCTCTTTTTCAGTCTTTCAGCTGCCTTTCCTGTGTTCACCTTCAACATAATTCAACTGTGTGGCTCTACTTCTGCCTCTGAAATTAGATTGAATGAAAGAAATACTGCCAGAAATTCTTCAGGGCTCCTCACAACTCTGTGCTCCTTGAGCACATCTGTGTGATATACCTAAAAGACAGTAATTCCTACAAAAACAGTATGAATTAAAACGGGGAGAATATTTTACAGTATGTTAAATTAGTTTAAATTAAAAGTGAAAGTGAGCAGCATATACATCCCTGGAAACGAATATGAGCTGTTGGGCTCCTTGGGAGCATCTTCACCCAAGTGTCTCCCTCAGTACTCTCCACAGTGTCCTATACACCCCTCCAGTATGGGCAGCATTCCTGCCCCAAAATAATCTGTTCACAGTGCAGTGAGGCAGATGTTTGTTCCTTTAACCACTTCATACATCTCATCAGCAAAAGTGGTGCTGCCTTAAGGGGGCACAACACCTCACCTCACTTCACCTGAGCAGCCCTGTCAGATGCTGTGTTTGCATCCCAGCATATATTGACCTGTACTTCACTTCCTCTACAAGAAAAAGTGCAAGTAAAAGATCTATTTTTCCTTGCATTTATATCTATATTGAGCACGCCTGTGTCCCTTAGTGGAGGAGCAGCAGCTTGGCAGGGAAGCAGAGTGGGGACATGTTACTGAGGAAATGTGCTTAATGCCTGAGGAGCCCCTTCCTTACGGTGTCTATTAGCTGTGCTGTGTGGTGGTATTGTGTCCTTATTATTTGGACAGTCTCTTTTTATGTTGCCCCAGTTTCTCCTATGAGTGCAGTGCCCTGGAAGCTGCTCGGGGTGGCATTGTGGGGGTGACCCTGTGGTTGACACGGTCACCTCCCCATCCCTGCAGGTGACCCCGGAGGAGGCAGTGGCTGTGGGCAGAACTGGGAAAGGGGGAAGGCAGGCTGAGACGAGGCTTTGGCATCAGCTCCAGGCGCTCTCGGACATTTTTTTGCTGCCCCCTTTCTCTTCCACCTGGTGGCAGCAAAGGAGCATCAGAGACGACAAGAGCTTTAGTCTCAGAAATCTGCTCCGAGGTTCTGTGGGGGAAAGAAGACTTCATACAGACACTCCCCCAACCCCCCCAGAAAAACCCAACAAAACCAAACAAACAGCCCCCCCAAAACAAAACAAAACAAAAAAAAACAAAAAACAAAAAAAAATACCAAAAACAAGCTCTCAAAATCTTTAAAAATGCAAAAATACTGCATTTCTGAAACAAGTGAAACCACCACTCTACCCATCAGGTAGCCTAGTTAAAAATGATGCTTTTTTTTACCTTACCTCTTTTTAACAAGCCTGTGTAGCAAGCAGACTGCACCATGTCTTTTGACTTTGGCAGATTTTAGCAGCTTTTTATGAGCAACCAGATAAATTTCCATATGTTCTGCATAGTTTGTGTCTGATTTCCTGGAGAGGTTTTAAAAATGGTGTGTGTATATATATGTGTGTTTATGTACACTTGTAATGTAATCTCTGCAAAATTTGAAAGTAATACACTGACTTCTAAATTCAGCTGAGTTTATAGACCTGTTTCTACTCTCACTTATACCTGTTTTATACTCATGGAAGGCTACTGATGTGGATACCTTTGCTCCTGATTTAAAGTGGTGTAAGCAAGAAGCAGATTAGGTCCTTTATTCTCGGGATCCTGATACGTGGCAAATATTGGGTGGAAAAGGGCAGTGTTTCTCCAATGCAGACTGGAGAACAGGACCCCAGCTGGTGCTCTGTGGGCTCTAAAGGCTTTGCATTTCTTTGTGAATGAATGATTTTGCCAGAAGGTCTAAGCAGGTGTTGCCTTGCATTCTGTGGTTACTGCTGGCCTGGTGTGTCACAATGGGTGTGTCTGAGGTGAGCACATCTGTGCAGTGCCCTGTCCAGATGAGATTTGTGTCCTTCCCACTGTGTGGGAAAAGATGATCAGGGGCTGCAGCCTCAGCCAGCAAAAATAGATATTCTTCTCTTAGTGGAATGATGTTGAGTTTCACCAGCACAGGATGGTAGCCCCAAACACCTTTTTATCTTTTTTTTTTAAATGACTGTATCTGGGAAAATTTTTTGAGGCAAGGTCTAGTTTTCATGGGGTTTATTCTCTGCTCAGCATCTGGTCACTAATTATTTTCATGCCTGTGCCTAAACTAGCAAATAAGCACATCACGGGTCCAAGAAATTTGTATGTTAAGTCTTAAATCTTGCTTTAACTTATACCTCTGTAAATCCTGGGTAGCCTGATTCCTGTGGACTTACACCATGAAAATAATATTAAGATATTAGTATACTAAGACTTATTTGAAGGGTTTCCTTAGACCTAAAATTTGATTCTATTTTTTAAAAATCAAGTATGACTCTAATGAAATCATTGGTGGTGTGTGGTTGTGAAATCCTAATGGGGGAAATAGAGCTTGAGCAAACCTTTTGGTGACTCACCTCTCCTGCCCATGTTTGCCCACTGAATTTAGGAGGAATGTAAAATCAAGTCCTTTGGGTTCAGTCACAGCCCACTGACCCATGTAGTTACTTGCATATTGGTTGTTCTTTTTTTCTGTCCAGAATTTCAGCAGTTGGAGTCTCTTTGAAGATTTTGCTCCTGAATCAACCCATTGGTGTAAGATTATTCTGGCTGAGTCCCAGGATGAGTTCCCTGTTTGAATCTTGGAGAGTGAATGCAAAATTCTCAGCTTCCAGAAGAAACCCTGTAAGGAATGAATCTGGTTGCCAAGCCCTTTAGCCCTTTTTTGTTGTTGTTGTTTTTCTTATTTCTTTTTAAGGGAAAACACTCTTATGCATATCCATTGAGGAAAAAAAAAAGAACTTTTACCCTTTCTCCTCTTTCCTTTTCTTCTTAAACAATGTGTCTAGACTTGTTCTGCTTCCTATAACACTCCTGAGTAACACCATAAAGGGCATCGGTGTAACAATTAAGATGAATTTTAAAACAGGGACATGAAGTCCTCCATTAGGCAACCATGGTTTCCACACTTCATTAGAGTTGCCTAGTTCTGTTAAAAAATCCTGTCAACATCCCTAACTAATTAGGTTTATTGGCCCCCAAAAAGTTGTTCCATAACTGTATTCCTGTATTTAAGCTGTTGGTTTAGTGATAGCTTTCTTATTTCAAACCAAAATGTGCCCATGTGGAACTTGCAAGCCATTTATTCCTATGTCTAAGTACTGCTTTAGTTTAAATGGAAAACCCAGTTTTTCTCCAACTGAAGTGATTTTTTTCTGGTTTTGATCCATTACGATCTTTGTTATTCATAAGTTTGCTTTGTGATGGGGGGACTACAACTGGTGGAAACCTCTCTGTAGGTGCTGAAAATACCATCAACACTCTGATCTCAAGTCCGAAGCAAATTTCCCAGTGACTTTGGCTTAGGTTTTGCCATCATAAGTTTCAAAATCCTTCTATCTTCTGGATATGGAGGTGATTCTCTGCCCTGAATGCAGAACTTAATTTACTTTTCTGCTAGTGAGTGCTTCTAATAGGGGGTGCTGTTTTCTAGTAAAAGAAGTAATCGGTCTTTTCAAGCTCAGCAGGAGGCCCAAAATTTCAGTCAACCTTGGATTGTGCCCATTGTCATGAGTGATTGGAAGAAAGGAGGATATTAAAGATTAAATTTTTCTTTTTTTTTTTAATGATGCGAATTGCCAAAAGGGAACAGCAGTTTGCCATCTCGTGACTTTACAATGTTGTTTACAGGTACAGAGACATAACCCTCTTTAACTCCTCAAACCTTCTTCAGACAGCAGCAAACAAACCTTCTGGGTCCTTGTATTCCTCCTCCTTGTATTCCAGCCAGTGGCAGAGAAAATAGAACTGGGAAAAGAATATGTCAACCCTTTTGGCTGCATTACCCTGAAAGGGCAGGTAAGCTCAGTTCTGCCCTGTGAGGATAAGTCCCTCCATGGTTTTTTCCCACAGTCCCTATGTATCCATTAGTTACTATTGTTGTCTGCTGTAGACAGGCATGGAAAATTTTTAAGATTTTATTAAATTAAATCCATTAAGAAAAGATTGGCAGAATCATTTGAATTGATATAATTTTGATTATAAGCTTATTATGCCTTGATGATGGATGAGTCAAGAAAACAGACATTTTCCATCACAGAATCAGGTTAACTTGCTGGTTATAGTGAAATAGAATTTTCTAGTTGTCTTTAGTGTTTTTTCCAGTGAGGCCTTTAGGTTTGGAGCCATAGGTGTTCTTCACATCACTACTGCCTGAAGGAGCATTATTTTGAATTATGCCAGCTGCAGATGTGGACCTTCATGTGTGGGGCCATGTTGCAGATGGAACAATCTTGAAAGGCAAAGTTATGGTTTACAGCAGCATTTTAGCCAGATTTTAGCTGGAAAGATAAAGCACTTTCAAGAGCTTCTCCCCTTCCCTGTACAAGTGTGAAGCATTTTCTGTTTGATAGAGTGAGAGCTGTTTGGCATTCCTTCAGCTTTGTTCAAGGTCTGTGTCAGAAAAAAGGTGAGAGGAGGTAATGTTTGCATGCTGCTAGACCACCTAGAGTTGCCTTCTGGGTGGTGCTCTTGCCTCTCCTGCTCATGCCAGACCTGGCCTTTTGTACTGGCTGTGGGTATTGTTTCATTGTCTGAGGGTATATCTTCTCCATGGTGTCACCAGACAATCATCTCTGTAAAACTGAAAGCTGTAAAGAAATTCTTTGTGGCCCTCTTGGCACTGACATTTTGTTTTCCCTCTTCAAAGGCATCTTACTCTGCTGTGCTCTTGCTTGTGATTTCGAAATCAACAATAATCCATTTCCTTTTCTGTTGGCTTTGTTCAGTGAGTATAGAAAATAATTTTGCTTCTATGAGTGTCATTTTCAGGCTCTTGAGGGCAGGGATACATGGTCACCAGAGTAGGGTCTTGAAATAGAATATGTTGTCCCAGATTTGAAGAGGGTTTAAGGCTTATTTTTGTATGCAAATAACAGAGTATTTATCTTAACTTTTAATTTAATTGGCTGCTCAAAATGAGCTACAGAGCTTCTTACTGTCATTCACAGAAGGGGCAGGATTACTGGGTCAGGTCATTCCACTCCACATGTCATTTTGTCTGTATGTCATAAGAGAAAATTCTGGACTTATGGTTAGACTGGAAGATTTATCACTTTTAATATATATTGGTTCTCCCCTTTCCTTTTCTTTCCCTTTATTCTTATTAACAGATACAAGCACAGGATCCTAACAAGAAAATCTGGCTGATTTTTTGAGGAGATGAAAGGCAACAATCCTATTTTTAAGTAGTCACTAGAGATGAGGAGGTTCTGCCAGAGTTCCTCAATGACTCCCTTGTAAAGGCAGGATACCATTGCAGGGCAAGTAGTCACAGTTTGACTGAGACTATGATTTCAGACAAAGAATCACTGGGCTTCTCCAGATGCTTGTCCAGATTCTTCTCCAAGTTCAACCAGTTACTCTTTTTCTGTTTAAAACTGGCAGTTAAAACTATTTAAAAGGGCTCCCTTTTGCAGATTATGGCCTGAAGATCACAGAAGATACTAATAAGAACAATAAAATTAAGAAAGTAAAAAATTAGGCAAGAAATACAAAGGAATGGAATGCATAACCCCTCTTTCTCCCCAGTATTTACCTTGGAGTGTTCCCCTCAGAGATCATCCTATAATGTCAGCTCTGTTTACTCCTTGAGTAAATGTCTGGTATCACTTTAATAAATCAAATGAACTCTGCTCAGAGAGATATGAAGCCTGTCATTTGATCATTAAGATTATTTACTGTAGGGTATGTAGCTGAAATACAATAGTAATACAGACACACACAAACCTAAACTCCTAAACAGAGCAAAATTAATGGATGAAGCCTGACATAGTATGTTTTAAGGTAAAAGGACATAAATCATTCAATACCTAGTTTAGATCATTGTGATGGTGTTTGATGCAGACCCTTCTGAGCCAATCCAAAATAGTACAGCCTGGTTTAAGTAAATCAGCACAATACATAAGTCTAATTTTTATGGGCCATCTGTACATGGCAGGCTGCTTTCAGATATTTTTTCCAAATGCTATGAGATGTAACTTGCAGCTCACAGAGCAGTGTAGGCGGTATGAGTCTTAGGTGTAGGTGTATTTACAGTTACAAAGCTGTGCTTTTACCCTTGGAGTTTGCTTTCCTTAGGGAAGAGCAACATGATGCTGACACATTATCACCTGCATTTCTTTGTTTCTGTACTCTAGAAATGGGTTGTTTACATTCTGTCAAATTCATCTGTGTCTTCAAAATTAAAGTGCTCGTAAGAGAAGTATGTCCTCAGTTGGCCCCAGAGGTTGTAGTTAGGGAATATTAAAATTTTGTTTGCTTCTTGCTTTCAAGATGCAAATAGCTTTTCATTACAGTTATAGATGTTGCCAGCGTGATTCCTTGAGAAGCCAACAGACACGGACAGAGACCTGGCAGCTCTCTGACTTTGCAGCTCATGCAGCTTGATCCTGATTGAATTCCTTTGTGGCTGAGCAAGGCCCAGAGCAGGGGGCAGGCTCTGATACCCAAATGTATAATGAGATGGCACAGGGGGCCAGCCCGCATTCTGTGGGAGGATCTACAGGTGCTTCCTGACAGTGTTCTGTATAAGCTGTGGTCTAATGTGCACGTGGATATCATTCAGAAGGGACAGTTGAACTGTGAAGGGTCGTGGTGTTCCTGATAACTTCTTCAGGATAAGCTGGAGTGGAGATTGATGGACTAGCATGTCCATATTAAGAGCCAGACTCTGCTCTTGCTCCAGGCAGGTTCTGCTTCTGGCTAAGCAAAAAGGAGATCTGCCTGTTTATTACCACTGTTTCCCCACACCAGGAGTGCTCTAGGACTTTCACTCTGTGATCCTCAGGTGCTGGAGAAATAATTGTAGGACTGGGGCGAATGCTGTCTTCCTCCCTAGGTTTTTGTGAGGCCAGTGGGGTGCAGTTAATGCCCTCAGGAGCTGAATTTCACCTGGATCTGCTGCCTGCAGAACCTTGCACGCTTGTGGGACCCAACTGCAGGCCATGGTCTAAGCTGTATTAAGTTTCACAAGGAAGTCTGGGTCAGTCTCGAGCCTTCATGTAGCAGAGCTGTTAAGGATGTGCTTAGCTTTACAGGTATGAGTAATCCCCTCCTCTCCTTCCACGAGAGCAGTGAGAAGTGCAATCATTCAGGACAGCAGAAGTCATAATGAGCAAAACACAGACATGTGTTCTACAAAGAGCTGTTTTATAATCCCTTCTCTATGGGCAGCACAGACTGGTGTCCACATACACCTGTAATATGCATGATTCAAGTGGGGTATGGTTGTTGTGACTAAGCTAAAACAGACCGGGGGGAAAAGAATTTTGTTTGGAAAGAAAGCACCTGAGGTGTTATATCCTATGTTCTTCTGTTGACATTTTCATGTTTGTAAAACCTCACAGTTTGATTTGTTGATCCCATGAAATCATCAAGGGACTGAAATACCTGGAAAGACTGTTTGCCATGAAAGCAGATAGTGGGAAATGTACTGGACCACTCTGCTAGTCACTTGAAACAGTAAAAAATTAAATAAATATGAGAGAGAGAGTGGTGGGGAAATAACAAAACAAGCAGTGGGAAATACCATTCTAAATTTGTGTGGCCTGGGACTTTAATGATAGGCTTTTTTCCCATTACATCTAATTGACATAGAACTTTATCCTTAACAAATTGAGAAGCATTTATTCCCTGAAACATTTGGGACATTTTAGTAACCTTCTATTCGTGATAGACTGTTGAAAGGACTGTTATGGCCTGGCTGACATATAACCTGGGAAAATGATCCAGCAGTCTTCAAAGTTAATGAAATGTCATTTGTCACAGGCTTTGCAGGTGTGACTGTTTCTATGTTATAATATGTGATGGAGTAATAGCTGGATTGCAGGCCTATTGCCAAGCATAATGCACATTCTGTGAGTGTCACTGGTGCAGAATTGCATAAATCTTACTAATAGTGAGAAGTCTTGAAATGCATGATCTTTCTCTTGTAAGGTCAAGCAAGACTACACCGTAACTTAATTTTAGCCATGCTGTCTCTCTCTGCAGTCAGAATGGTAGCATTCAACATTGGCTGTCCAGTGTCTTCCTCTGAAGGGTTAATTTTGAACGGCTTCATCCTTCCCCTTCCCCTTCCCCTTCCCCTTCCCCTTCCCCTTCCCCTTCCCCTTCCCCTTCCCCTTCCCCTTCCCCTTCCCCTTCCCCTTCCCCTTCCCCTTCCCCTTTCCCTTTCCCTTTCCTTTCCTTTTTTCCCCTCCCCCAGCCAAGAATGGCATGAGTGAACTGGCTCTGGAAGAGTGTTTTGTAAGGAATTTTTTTGGCTCACTCCCAGGCCTTTGCACTGTGTCAGAGCAGAAGAGATGGCATTTATTCTAGCTGCATATCTGAGGATGGGAAAAAAAAATTCTCAGATGGCTAACAGTAGCTTTACCAGGACTATTAGTGGGATACTGCAAAGGTTGAGGTACGAAAGCTGCTTGATGTAACTTGCATACAGGAATGTGCAGTTTGCTAGAGCTCTAACTACAACAAATAGTGCTATGTTCTCTTTCAGTGCCAGGTGTTTAGTTGGGATAAATCACTGAGTGTAAATATTGGAGAAATTCAAAAGGGAAAAATAATAGCCAACCCCCTTCAGTTTATCTTGTTAAAGATTTAGTCTGTTATTTCTTGAAAATTATGTTTTTGTGTGGTTACTGTTTGGATATTTTATTTGCACTTGCTCTCTCTGAACAAGAAAGCAAAACAATGGAGAAGGGCAGGCTTGATTCTTTGCTGATATGCAGAGTTGATACCCCTGTGACCATTTTCTGAATTGTTTTGTCAATTATACACAAACCTTAAAATCCTCCAAGTTTGAAGTGCCTAACACACTTGCTTAAACATCAAATCTGAGGTACTTGGAACAAGCCAGTTCATCGAGAAACCTGGAAATGCTCTTTATGCTTTTGCATATTTCTGCTACTGCACATTTCTGGCCCTTTCCATGATGCTCCTCACAGCATCACAGCATTAATAACCCCTTTTGAAAGGGGCAGGCAGAGTACAGGTCTTCTTCTTTTTTTTTTTCTAGATTGTCTGAACTCGATGCCATGAA
>VZTT01035750.1:1649-22491 GCA_013400855.1 Buphagus erythrorhynchus | reverse complement strand
GAGAAAGGTAGCAGACAACATTAGGAAATGGCACTCATTTACAGACAAAGGCAACTCTCAATTTGCAGGAGGATATTACCCATATCGTAAGTGAAATCTTTATTCCACACAGTGAGCTGAATTTCAAAGATTTCATATCACTTTTTTCAAGAAGTTTTAACAGTTGCCTACAATAAATGATAATCACTTTGACTTTCCTGCATTCTTAAAAAGTCATGTTCAAAAAGCATGGCTTCATTCTGTGTCAAAGCCCATGGCTTGCTAGCACACAGGAGATTTAAGAGGTATTTTTAGGTTGGTTAACATTACTGTGAATCTCTGCACATAAAAAATTTCACAATTGATGAATAGTGAATTGGTGAAAGTATTTGAAACCCCAAAACACATTAGGGGGTTACGATTCATTAAAACTCTGGATTCAGATTAACTCCTACAACTATGTTACCATCAGTGAAGTTAATGTTGATGAATTTGCACTTCTACTGGTAGTGCTAAGAACTGCCAGAAATGCTGGAAAGGGAATGATTTGAGACTGAGTTTATCCTACAGCTCTCATTGGAACATCTGTGGTGGTCAAGATAGAAATAGGGGTCAAGACATGCTAAGAAGAGGGGATTGGTGGCCAAAATATTTGTGCTATAAAGACATACATCAGGGAGAAAAGTTGCACTGGAAAATTGCATTTGCCACAAGTGCTTTTTATAATTCACAGGGAATGGATTAAACTCCATAGCTTTCCCAGGTCAATATCAGTTTTATCAATTGTAGCAGGAGAGGAGTAACCTTATCTTTATGTGTAAAACTATGCTTTTTGCAGAGGACAACTGAAAGAGCTACATGATATTTAAATATTCCAAATAGATATTAACAAATGCATTTCATTCTATTAGCAAAACTGACAGTTTGCTAAATTCATTTTAAACCATTTTTTTCTGTTTTACTGGAAAAGAGCTTGTTTTTTTTGTTGATTGTCTTTCTGCATTGTAGCTGTTGGAATAAAAGAATGTACAAATACATGGATGAGAAGGTATGAAATTTAAGGTTATTATACACTTGCTGCATTTAGAGCAACAATCCATCATTTCATGAAATGTTTTTTGAAACATCTAAGTACTATGAATGTATGGCTTATTGATCATAAAATTGATAAATGTGTTAATATTTTATCAGAGAAAGCTAATGTATCTTGCAAATGACAACAGGACAAGCTGTCAGCTGCAGCTTTCTGAGTTGCAGCAGAGCATAGGTTTTGCCATTGGATCCTGCTGTTTGAAAGATTAAATGTTTTACAGGCACACACCCCAGCTCCTTTCAGAATGTGCTATCACTGATCATACTTAAGGCAAAACTCCTGCAGCGTGTTCTGGATGAAGCTCCCAATACATATTTGATTGCTGTTGCCATGTGTTAAATGTTTGTGGAAAATCTTAGTTCAGATGCTTGTGAAGATGCCAGACAAAAAACCGCTGAAGGAAATCCAAGAGATTTCAATCAGAATAAACAAAAAGTATGAGGGTGATTAAAGTACGTCTAACAATTGATTTATGAATCACAATGTAGAGACACAGAAAACAATGTAAATCATTTATCACCCTATTATTATAGTAAGCACACAAATAGTAATAGAGACTCCACAGAAGGCATAAATCAAGATGCCTGTCTGAAAAAGCTTAAAGTATAAATTTTAGAAGAGTCATTGAAAGTGATGGCAATTTGGAGGGGTTGAGTAAGGGTTATGTTTGATTGATCACATGCTAATCCTTTTTGGACATTTCAAGATTGTGAATATTCTTTTTATAATATATAAAATACGAGTGATATAGAGAAGCTAATAACTATTCTTAACTTCTCTGTTGTGAGACATTGAGGATAAATAAATTTCCCATGGACTTAAAGAAAAAGATCAGAGCAGCAGCTCTGTGGACACAAATGGAAACTGGTGAAAGCATTTTCTCTGTGAAACAAAGTGAACTATGAAGAATATATGGCACTTAAAGTAGGAGTACTCATAAAGTCATTAAACAATATTTTATTTCTTTTGGGTTCTATGTATTTTTTTATTTTACTTTTACTTTTTTTTTGTTGTTTGTTTGTGGGTTGGTTTGTGGGGTTTTTTGTTTTTCTTTTAAGATATTCGTAATGAGGGGAAGCTTCTAGTGCAGCTGAAAGAAATGACAAAATTCCATGTGTCTTCCTTAGGACCATGCATAACCACTGTAGCTTACTTTATGTATTAAAACATACTAAAAAAAAAAGACAAAAATTTGACTGGGGGGTCATTATTTTTACATGACTGTCTTGAAAGACTTCTTTCAAAAACTTTCACAGAAATTTCCTTCTTTAATGACCACAGGNNNNTTGAAGAGCCCCAGAGTGGCACTCGGCTCCCAATTCCCTGACCCCATTGTGGAGCACCTGCATCTTGCTACTTCTTGGATGTCCTCCTAAAAGGAGCCTGTAAGACCCTGCAAACAGAGCCAGGCATAGCAGAGAGCCAAGAGGTAATATTAAGGAGACAAAAACAAACCAACAAACTTTTAGAGTTAGTAAGTACCAGAAGACTGTTTAGACATTCTCCATCTGTGGCGGTACCCAAAACTTGGGGAGCTGTCTCTAATACTGAAGATAACCATTCAGGACATTGGACCAGCTGACCTTCAAAGTCAGCAACCTTTTTATTTTCCTCTTTGTATGATCATTAAATGGACTAGATATTTCTGACTAGATAGGCTTAAATAAGATATCCACCAAACCTTCAGGCTGGAAAAGCTAAAGTAAGATGACTGTTAATATGCAATAGGCTTTCTTGACAAACTTAAATTTAGTTTAATAACTGGATCAGATATTCCCAAATATTCTTCAAAAATATAAATATGAATTCTAAATATACAGTTTTATCTCCCTAGATATGATTAACTATGTTATGATGTTTTCTTGGTTTAATGAACTGAGCTGCTAGCAGAAAGCATTAAGCCCATTTTACCTCTAAAAATGCTCTTTGTCTTAATATTAGTCCTTATAAGGTCTCTTGAAATGAGTTTGATCAAGAACTCATGAAGGATCCATACAAAATAAAAATAAACTATTCTTTAAATTTTAAAAGAATTCTCATATCACCCTTTTGTAAAGAAATCAGCTTAAATTTTCTTGCTAGCGGAGACAAAGAGCTGGTGTGTTTGTGAATAAGTATCAGCGTAAACCTTTCACAACTTCTAGTATTTAAGGCAAACTAAATGTTGTAAACTGCTATACAGAAATAAGAACCACAGAAGGCCTATTGCCCTGATACATTCTTGAGCCAAGAAGCTCAATAGAAAAATTTGAGTTATTTTCTTCTCTGTACAAATAAAGTGAAGCTCCAAAGTATGAAAATTATTAAATTATTAAATCTGTCCCCAAGCCAAATTTCTGTTTCTTGGAGGCAAAAGCCAAATTTCTGTTTCCATATTTTTAATAGATTTTTGATGTTTTATTCCTAAGGCAGGAAAATGACTGCTAATTATTAGAGATAATAATGTGTCCAACATGAAAGTCAGAATTTTAGAGAAGGGCTGCAAAGTCTAATTCCATTTTCAGAGCTAAATTTTCCAGAGAAAATTCTTCCGAAGTTTTAGTTGAGGTATTTCATTTGTAATACTGCGAATTCAGTAAGTTTTAAATTCTAGTAAAAACCCCCAATTTCTAGATTTCTTCTTTGAAAAAATATGTCAAAACAAGACTACAGTCCCACAAAGTTCATTTTAGATTGCAAGTTGACCAAGTAATATTGTTATTTTATTGCTCTGTGAAATAAAAATTTCAAGCCAGTTGACCGAAGTGGGATTAGAGTTTAAAATTAGCAGCTGTCTAATTGATGACACCCATTGGAGCCAGCACCACATTACAGGAGATGTAGCTGCACTTCACAACGCTGTCAGACACACTTAATCTGTTCCACCACCTCGCACCACGCAGAGACATCAGCTCTGTTAAATGCTACAGCCCTGCTGTTCTAATTCGATAGCTTCCAAGGGCTCAGCTGGGGTTTCCATGTGATACTGTACTATACATTGCTGCTCCAGGAAGCTTGGACATCTGAGGATTACGTTGCTCACTTTAAAAATAACCTTTGAATACTATTTGACCCTCAGTACAGGAGAATTAAGGAAACACAGTTGACTTCATCCCTACTACTTGTCAGATACTAAAAATATTAACAAGATTAATTATGGTTTTAAAATATGGTATAAGAAATGCCATAATTTTGTCAATAATAATACTGTTTACATACATTTATATAGAATATAATTTTATACAATTTTTTTTATACTGTCATGGTTGCAGAGAAAAGGGCTGGAGGTATTAGCACTGTTTAATTCCATGCCACCCACAGCATGGGCATGGTGTGGTTTCAGCAGAAGGAAGCTGATGCCAGAAATGGAAGGGTCTCCATCTTTTGTTGGGCTCAAGGCAGGGTGTGTGCAGGCATCAGGTCAGCTCAGTGGGCCAAGCCCCTTTCTGCTACCAGTGACTCCTTTTCCCATTCCTCTGAGCTGCAGTTTTTGTGGGTAGGTGCTGAAAGACAGTGCTGGCAAGCCCGGGTTGTTGCTCTGAGATAAAGAAAAGGGAAAGAGCAACAGTGGCACAGACTGAGTCCAGCAAAGCCCCATGGAGCAGGGATCCACCGCTGCCACCACCAGAACCACCGAGTGCTCCAGTCCCACTCCTACAAGGTCAGGCCAGGAAAAGATTCCCCTGACCTGTTTCTGAGCCCTGTCATGTCCCACCTACTTTTGTCTTGTCCTTGTTTTTCCATTGTTTTTGGGATGAGTGGGAAGGAAAGTTGTGAGCCTCCCTGACATAATGGATTTCTTTTCCCATAGACCATGTGGCCAGTGTAGGGTCAGTTGCTGTTTTGTTTTTGTCTGGGAAACCACATTGGGTGCTGTCTTCAGGAAGCATTTTTCTTTGTTCAGTGGTGAATTTCCTTTTGTGGGTAAAACATTCTTCCTTTTGTACACTGTTTTTATTAATATTATTTTAGCTATTGTGATTTTTCAGTAAATTGCAATTCCATCTTATAATCTCTAATTAGTGTTTCTTTCACAATCAGAAGGGAGCAGGGAAAGGGGGGAAGCTGCAGTGGGTTTAATTTTCCTGCTGGGTTTCAAACCAGCACAATAATTATTGTAATCTGTCATTTCACTCATGTTTTCCTTGTCTGATGAGAGTGCTCTGACTAGAGTGCCTTCAGACTAAAGGCTATCTGGGTGATTGTTGTGTTTGACATTTTGTCCCCGTGCACTTTCACTTCTTGTCTGAACATTTCTAGCAACCAGCTAAAAATGTGGGCCTGTGGAAATAAGCTCTCTAAGGACCTGGAAGATGCTAAAGACAGTATGCTAATTTCAGATGACATAACAAAGTTATCCTTCTCTGATCTAAAAGCAGAAAAAAAAAAGGTGTAAGGATCTGATTCCTACTATCACCAAATAGCTTAACTTCAAGAGACCTAGTTTGCCTCAAACACACTTTTCATTACATATTGTTTACAACCCCTCCTGTTCAGCCTTATCAGGGGGTTGCCTCACCTCTTAGATAGCTGCTTTTTTTTAAGTATTATGGTACCATACATCATAAGACAGTCTAACTTCTATGGGTAGAAAATGTGAAAATCTAAATCAAGGTTGGAAGGCAAACCACATTGTCGTGGTTTCACCTGGAGAGAAAAAAACTCGGGGAAAAGTTCTCTCTGTGAGAACTCCCTCTGGGAGCTGGTGAGACCAATTGGAGGCTGGTTTAGTTATTGACAGCCTGAAGAACCAATTGGAGAAAGTTAGTTCGCTCCGTGAACACACATTTTGAAGGAGGTAAGCCGGAAAAGAGCTCTCTTTCTTTTCCGGCAGCAGTGCAGGTAACACCGGCCCGGCCTGGCTCCACTGCAGGCCTGCGGGCCTGGGGGTGGGGGCAGGCCCGGGCCGGGCCCCTGTCCGGGGAGCTGGCATGGCCCGGCAGGGAGGAGGAGGGGTGGCCATGCACAGTGGCCAGGGAGATCCAGAGTGGCTGATTAAAATCCTAGCTACTCCCCCCTCCTTTTCCAGCACGGCCGAGTTTGTGAAATCTTGGCACAGCTCCAGCATTGCAACCTTGCTTTTGTTTTTCTTCTGTGAAATCTTAACTCTTTCCATGCTCAGATAAGACTTGCAGAGTTTTCAATCCTCCCTTGAGTGAGAAGGAAAAATGAAAGAGCTAAGTTTTCTTTAGATGGAAGGAGAATGAGGAGATGCTGTGAAGATGGCTGAAAATCTTTTTGTAAGATCGTAGGGATGAACTGATATCGCACTGAAAAATTCCTATAAACTGTGAAGAAAAAGACATGGGGGGTTGAAGTGTTCCATGTGATAGATTATTTGCCTGAAGTACCTGTGTTGAGAATCTTTGCCCCGAGGAAGGAAGGGGATTTGAGTTTTCTGAGGAGGAAGCATGAACAGAGAAAAGGAGATGAAGAGAACATTTGCTTTGGAACAGTTCATTCTTAAAAGTAATACCCCATGAGTTTAACATGGCCCATAAGCACAGCTTTGGGAGAGCTGTGAGGATGGGAGGAGCTTCACGACTTTGCAAGTTTTCCCGGGCGGATGCAAATTGTGAAAGTGAAGCCACGAGAGGACTGGGTTGTTTTTGCCCCCCTCACTTGTGGAGAAGTCCCTATGGCCTGACAAGAAGAAACTTCTCTCTCCAAAGTGAACTGAAAAAGACTGTTTAAATTGGAAATTGACTGAAGTAGCCTTTGCATGTTTGTCTTGTTGCTATGAAAGTTGGGAGAGGGGAGGAGAGAATGGTCTGAAGATCTTATTCTGAATTTGTTTTTTTTTCTTTCACTGTGTAGTTAATAAAGTTTCTATACCCTTTTAAGTTTTAGGCCTGCCTTGCTCTTTTGCTCCTGGTTCTGTCTCACAACAGAAAATAAGTATATTTAAATTGGCAAATCAAAACTATGACATTTTTGGTGCATTGGCCGGGAAACTCAAATTAAACCAAGACACACATAACATTTGGTCCAGGGCAGCATAATGAAATACACAGCTGGAAAATAATATGTAGAAATTGTACTTGAACAAGGAAAAAATGAATAGCTCATCTTTAAAATCAAAATATGGTTTGTAAAAGCATTATCAGCTGACAGTTAGAGAAGTCCTTCTATCAACCTTTCACATCCAGTTGATTTCTGAATCAAGATTTGTAAGCTTACTAGAGGAAGAAGGTCTGTGCAGCATATGAGTGTACCCTTTCATTCTCATCTTGCTCTTGAAGAATGGAGAATGACTTATCTCAATGAGCTGAGGAAAAGAAAACAGATGTGTAAATAGCTCCATATCTTACAGAAGGAATTATGTGGAATAGTATGGAAGTTCTGCCATTACATATTTCCTCTTGCTTTACTATGTGGTAGATTTGAAGGTGAAATTTCTGAGTGCAAGGAGATGTTTCGCATTCCTGCAATGATTTGAAAAAGTAAACCTTAAAATTTCTTCTGAATAAATTTAATGTGTGTATAGATTATCTTTTGAATTCAGATATTATACAGATCTGTTCAACATTTTCCTTTTGGATACAGCAGCCTTTCCATTTGATACAGCAAATGAAGTGTGAATTCCAAATAAAATTTTCATTCAGAGTTGAAAACTTCAATAAGAAATATGTTTCTACATTTCATCTTTTTTTTTTCCTACAATCTATCATTTCAACACTTCAATATACAATGTTACAATATACAAGCTTGATGCAAAACTTAAAAGACTAAGAAATGTCACATTACAGGTTATAGTCAGTGATTGACAATACATTTTCCTTTTTTATTGTGACAAATCTCTACAAATTATTCCAAAACTTGTAATATTTTATTTGCTTCCTTTAGTTAACAACAACAAAAGCAAACAGAAAAGCCCAGTCTAAAGAAACATTGGATAAAATTTCTAAACCACATTTTTGTGATGCTGCTTTGTCCTAGGAGAGGAGAGGAGATCAAGCTGTTTCAAACCAAGTTATTTGGGCAAAGAATTAATAAAAATGCTAGTAAATTATATAATGGCTTCAGACTTGAAAAATGCAAAAGCACTCTTGTTTCCTAATGGTTCATTTGGAGCCAGCTTTATGCAATATTCACATTTTATTCAACATTACATCAGTTGGAATTCCTGTATTTGACTTCTGAAGATAGCAAAGACAACACTGAAATAGTCTCGATTTTTACTTTTTTTCTTTGCATTTATTATAACAAAGTCATAAGGAAAATGATGCATACCATGTTGGAATTTTACCCTTAAGAGAGCATTTTTCAGCTGAAATCTCTGCAGAAGACAGCAAATATTACCTATTTCAAACTGTCAAATGTAAAGAGGGAAAGAAAGCCTCAGTATTAAATCCAGTTCATTTTCTTGACATAAACCTGGGATTTTTGCAGTATATGTAGTTGAAAAAACATTTTTAAATCAGGTTTGTTTTTAGGACATAAAGGAATAAATTTCAGCTATGTGAAAGATTCTATCTTGACACTGACAGTAAATTAATTATTACTTGCATATAAAGTAAACATATTAACAGCCATTCATCAGTCATTCAACAGCCAGAATGTCACTGCCCTAATATGATTCTACCATTTTTGACTCCTGGGACAAGAAGGGATTTTGAACAGATACTTTTTTCACGGTTACCGTGTTTCCAGAGCACCAGGTACCTGTCACCCTAACACATCCTTGAAATAATTTAGATTGTTTTTTACCTAGCAGACTACATAGGCTGAAGTTATGGTCTTGCTTTTTTCTTGCATGCTCTGAAGTTTCATGAATATCAAAGCAGTGAGGATGGATCAACATACTACATTCAGATTCACAATTATTTTTTGCCTTTGTTTTATAAATATTTGAAGCACAGTCTGTAAACTTAAGTATCTCTATACGATGAGAAAGACAAAAATAAACTAAAACAAGGAGGTCAGTGGGTGAAAAGAAGGGTTAAGATACATCAATAGTTCAGAGAAGTCAGAAGCAACTATATTTGATTGCTGTTGTGACTGTTGAAGGAGGCATCTTCCCCTCCCCTTTCCCTTCCTCTTCTCGCTTCTTCTCTCTTCATTTTCTTTAAACTCAAATTCAAGAATAAAGAGTACAGCTGTTATGAGGATGTACACTGACACAGAACACTGTCATATAATTA
This sequence comes from Buphagus erythrorhynchus, assembly GCA_013400855.1. Classification (NCBI taxonomy): domain Eukaryota; kingdom Metazoa; phylum Chordata; class Aves; order Passeriformes; family Sturnidae; genus Buphagus; species Buphagus erythrorhynchus. Next base: position 13,296 of record VZTT01035750.1, on the reverse strand, counting down.
TTATGTATTCCATAATTAGAAAAAGACAGTTTAGGGGACAAACAATTCAATCTCTGAAAGCAAGAGTACTGAGTGAGTGAAATAAAATTGAGGACAGGCTGTTTGAAAGACCTAGACCAGTATATGCAAATGCAGCTATTCACATAAAGAACACAGCAGTAGAGAAGTGACAGTCACCCATGCAGAACTATAAGAGAAGTTCAACATAAAAGAGCCAAGAAAATGGACAGATCAGCTGAGAAAAAGGTGTTGGAAAGGTCACAGTTCAGTGTGTTTTCTGGAAAGTGACAGGAAAAGCAATGGCATAGAGAGCATGGGAACCAGAATAATTTTATTTTGCTACATAATAGTGGAAAAGCAAAAAAGAGGGGAAAAAAAAGGTATAGTTAAGGAATATGGACAATTCCAGTAAAGATAAATATATCATTTATATATTAGTTCATTTAAAAATCCCTTAATGGATATGAGTGACCACTGTCTAGCACAGGGCCACAAAGATAATTAATGAACTGGAATATCTTTTGTGTGAGAAAAGGCTGAGAGAGCTGGGGCTGTTCAGCCTGATGAAGGGAAGGCACAAGGGGCACCTTATCGGTGTGTTGAAATACCTGATGGAGGAAATGAAGAAGAGGGGGACAGACTTCTCAGTAGTACCCACTGACAAAATGGTGATGCATTGAAACACATGGAATTCTATCTGACCACAAAAAAACTCTTTTTCTTTCTGTTGATCAAATGATGGAACAGGCTATTGAGAGAGGTCATGGAATCTCTTTGAGTATCTCCAAGGATTGGAGCCAGTCAGGTAACCTGCTCTAGATTATTGGACTAGAGGATCACAGGAAGTCCCTTGCAATTTGTGGTTCTGTGAAGCAATTGATCATTTCTGTGATCAAATTGATTGCTGATAGATGTGATCAAACAAATTAATCAATTTTCAGACTCCAGCTCAATTATGCAATTATCCAGATATCAGAACCATAGCTCTGGAGAAGGAGGAAACCCTCTAGAACACTGAGATGAAATTGGTGTTGAAATAAATGAGGTGTTAAATGAATTCAACAAGGATGTGTTGAAATAAAACTGATAAGTGTTTTCATGCAAATCAAATATGTCTTGATAACAAAAGAACTCTGGCCAGTTGTGGAAGAAAGTGAGTATCATTCTCTGCCATAGGGGGAATGAGCTCTAGTCTATCAATATGTATTAGCATATTTTTTGCTGGAAAGTTTCTAGAGAACATAAAGTTATTCATATTTTAGCATCTTAAGGAATCTATCATTCTAGTTCCTATGAAATGAATGCTATGAAATACAGAGACAAAATTTTAATAAAAACCCTGACTGCACTGGATACTACAGTATGACATTCAGATAACTTTCTATCTTTTGGTAGTTTGAGGAGGAATTTTCTTTCTGAGATCCCATAAAACTAAACTAGAGAAAAAAAATGCAATTTTGGCGAAATCCTATATACTAACTGATTTGCCTCTGGAACTTGCTTGTACTGGTACCAATCAACTGTAGATAGTGACTGCAAGTTCTTCTTTTAAAGTGTTTAACTCTGGTGCTCAGTTACACTGGATCTTGCCATTAGCAGTGTCATGTCTACATTTTACTTTTTCTCCAAAGACTTATGCTTGGCTTCACTCTAGGTTATCATGCTGTAAGTAGGTATCAGGTTCTTTGTCTGTTAGATACATGCCATCATTTTCAACAAAACCCACTGTATATCTCTGTCTGACATTCTTAGCATTCCCATAAACAAGATATTGTTCAGTCAGGTACATCTACTAACCAAAATCAATACACCTTAGAGCATCATGATCACCTGTGTGCACTTACTGAATCACTCACACCATGTCCTGGTTGTTTGGAGGCAGCTTCACTGTTCTGGGCATTTGTCCATCTTTCATGCCTCTGATTGACATGTTGAGTACCAATATTTGGAAAACTGGATACAACTTTCATGTCTTCCCAACATGTTTTTAGGAAAACAGTGTTAAACAATATTATCTTTCATTTCAAATAATCAGTAGCCCCTATTGAAATATTCTAGTTACAGTTTGTTCTCTGCTAAGCCATGCAGTCTGCTTTCCATTCTCTTACAAATTTCCATCCAGTTGCCTTTTCAGATGGTGAATATTTTCCCCTCAAATTTCACTCCAACTACCAGGAAGAGAGATTTAGTCCATCTAATATTGTTAGCACACTTGTTCTTGGAGCAAGAAGTTCATAAGAAGTTGTTCTTGCAACAAGTGGAGAGCAGAGAATACCTCAGTCATTGTTGGAACCCCCATAACTGAGCACAGCAATGAAATGTCATGCTCTAGTGCTCTTCTGTCAGGACCAGTTTTATGTCTAAAAGCAGACCTAGGGCAAAACCTCTGATCCAGCAACAAGCTTTTGACTATTCCTTAACAGTCACTTCTGTTTACACTGAAGTTCTTAACCTTCATAAGCTGTTTTTTATGCCCTAGACTGAAAATATCCTTTCATTTGATCTTCAGTGTGAAAAAACATGCCTAGTGTTAAGGTTTTCCCTCTGATCCCTCCTTCATGCTACAGTATCCCTGGCAGGTATTTGAAATTTTGAGTATTTCCCCCATAATTTCCTGCACACAGCTGGTACTGGGTGGTTTCCTCAGTAGAGAAGAATCTTTGCAGGATCTTTGGCTGTAGATGGCTCCCACAGCTTTGTGTGTGAGACATCAGAGATTTCTGTATCTACATAGCTCTCTGAAATTTGTTGCCTTTTAACAGAATGAGCCAAAACTATCTAGCTACAGGGGATGTATTTGTAAATGTGGAGGTTTTAACTCTAGTGCACACTGAACATTTAGAAATTAAGATGCTGTACTTACCAGATTTTCTGGGTATGCACAAATCAGCTTGATATACATTACACACTACCTCCTGACATGTGAAATGAGCCTAGTGTGTCCAGGAAATTTGATAGTGCAGTGCAAGGGGGCATTAGTTCACTATTGAAAGAACTATTCATTAGTAGGTGGCAAATGCACTTCCTCAAACTTACAGCACATTTGTGCTGAGACTATGCCAAAGAATTACACTAATTATCCTGAAAGATATTAACCATGTTCTCCATAATATTTAACATAATTTCCTACAACAGCCTGCCGAACCTTTCTTGCTCCAGACATAGAATTTATGTGCTGGCTTCCTCTCTTCCTCATTCATTAAATCCAAGTAATGCTGTTTGAATCACATATTCTTGCAAAGACTTTTATTTAGCCTTCTCCAAAGGCACTGGAAAGAGATTTTGCAGCTTTTGTTTATTGCAGAGTAATTTCTCAGTATTTTTTTCTTTCATTCTCTAAAAGAGTAAGTGATTCTGGGACCATATTCTCCATTTGTGATAAATGCAGAAAATATTATAGAGAAGGATTATAGAAATAATATTCAAAACAAATTGAATTTCAGAACTTGTGTTTTTTAAGTTGGTGAAGTATGCTGATGTTAAAACATATTTCTATATCATGTTTTATATTCTGTGAATAAAAATTATTCCATAAACCCAAAATATATAGTTCTTCTTAATCAAACTGAGAAATCATTTGCATTTCCACCGGTGTGTGTTAGAATGCTGGTTATCACTGTTTAATTATAAAATATCTTTGCAATTCTTTAACAAGGATCACAGTATCAAGTGTCTCATATTATGATGACAGAACTTTAAACAGAATTGCCTGTTGAGTACTTCTTTCCAGACATTATCCTTAAAAACTGTTGGTTCCAGTCCTGACATGATTGTACACTCTTGAATATGGTAGTAAATATTGTTTAAAGCCATTGTAAAAATATTAAAGGAAATATGTGAAATCACTATTTTGTCCACCAAGGACAATTCTATAACAATTTTGCAAGAAATACTATCAGCTATTTAATCCCAGCCTTAAATATGCAATGTGAAAAGAAGGTAAATGACTTTGGATCATTTGACTACTTTAGTATCTGAAGATAGCAATTCAATGTCTTTTGTGAGTTTATTTTCTAACTGTAAAAGTAATGAGGTGAAAATAGCTAAATCCATGACATGCTCACACATTGTGGGTTGGGAAGCTAAAAGCTGGATGCTTTTCTTAAGTTTTTAGAAGATAAATTTGTTTGAATTTTAAATAATAAATATACTGTAAAATCAGGAAATCACACTTCTGCTCAGAAAATTCTCTTGGGTATATCTTTAAGCTGCAATGGGTTGCAAAATTTCTCTTCTCCAACGGAGCCAGGTTATCTGATCAACAGAGATCTCCGTGGCCCTTTGCAAATGCATAACTTTGTGTCCTAGCTTACAACCTACATCAAGCAAGCAGAAAGAGATTAAAAAGTCCAGGTGATTTTGGGGATAAACTAAATGCATATCCTAGGTTGTTAAACTACCAGCCTTGTTAGAAGCTACTCTGCATCACCCAAGTAAGGGACAGGGCAGGGCACTACTGCTCACAGATCTATTGGCTACTTTCTGAAGACAGAACTCAGATTTTAGTTCTTTTTCTCTCAGGCTTCCTACCACGCTCCATGCCTTCCCATGGAAAAATTCTCTAAGAGCTTCCTAGCTGAGAAGGAAATCTGATGGATTTGTCAGCTGTATCCTCTCCTGCTCTCAGAATACAGGGGTATGTTTTCCCCAGCAAGCAGCCCATTAATTCACAGTTCATTCCTGAACACGACCAGTTGATCGCAACCTCATTATATTGTCAAATTTACAAGTACAAATCTTTGAANNNAAAAGTCCAAATCTTTGACCCTCATTTTCCTACAAAAGCAACATATAACAAGGACAATGCATAATAAATTACATCGGAACAAAAGGGAGAAAAAAAGAAGAAAAATTATATATTGTGTGGGCCTGAGGAGGCATGGAAAATTATAGTGATGTGAACCATATGAATGAGCTTACAGCAAATAAACTCACTCTACCCTGGTTTTTTTCTTTTTCAAGCTAGAATAACTATTGTTTTCCAACTTATTCTGCAGCTAAAGGTACATGAATTGTTTTTACATGTCTGCAGTGCTCTGATTCTCTGATCCATTTGCACATTTTCTCTTCTAAATTTCACCATAATACCTTTTTTTCTTTAGCTAGTGATTGACTTAGCCCTTAAAGTCTTTTGTGATAGTAATAAAGAATGCTGTACAAAATGAAATTGTTTTGCTCTACACCATGGAATTATAATTCAGATCAAAAGCAGATGACTGAGTTTTCTTTTCAAATTTATTTATCTGTTGTAAACAAGATGCATATGCTGAAGAATGAATTACTTTGAGACAGTGATAAAAGAAATACATATAGTTAAAAGAAAATTCACATGTATTCCAGTAAGAGCAGAAGATTTAGTCCTTCATGTTGCTATGTACTGATATGCACATCCACAAGCTATGAGACATTTGTTGAGGAGTCCTGCTGACTAGCGAAAAACAAAAACAGAAAAACAAGTTTTAGATTTTGAATTTGAATCTTCAATGCAATGTTCAAATCAAAATGCTACAAGAAACTGATAAAAACACAATATAGTTCAGGAATTTATAATCTACTGAAACTCTCCTGGAAGTTTCATATGTTATAGTAAGGACTGGTTTTCTTAAAAAGCCTTCCAAGTTTAAGCCCTGTCTAACTCCTACTGTAAGTTCTTATCAAATCATGATTTTTTAGTCCCTTGAGCATACACTTACCAGTTGATAAAGCTGAGGATATCTGAATTTTTGAGGAATTCTCTCTAAGGAAACATAGGAAGAAATTGGAAGGAAAGGTCAGAATTGTACTGACCACGTTCGTGTGTAGGTCTAACTGTAAGTGTTTCAGACCTCACTAAGGTGGCACAGACATATGCAAATTTCTACAGCCTTAAAATATTAGGAAGTGTTCAACTTTGAGAAGAATAATTATGATGATCTCTTGGCCACACAGATATCCATATGCCTGCAACACTTCAGAATGCAAGCTGTGCATTTCAACAGAAATCAAATCTTTATTTTTCATCAGATTCACCTCTACGTGTAAAGTTGCCTTATGTGATCTGGATTTGGGAGCCCTTTAAGACTGCTGACAAAAAACACTGATCAGATGTTTTTCTTCCACATTAACCAGTATACACTTTCTGTATGAGCCCATGGAGTGTTGTTGCATGCTGTCATGCATTATTATATATGATCCACTTGTTCCACTTTTTGATCAGTCATTGTCAACAGCTCCTATGTTCTCTGCACCTATGTCTGTGTGAAGTATTGGGTTTGAGAGTTCAGATAACAATTTCTGGTCATCTAAGATGATTTTCCTTTCTTCTGAGTCCTTTTGGAGAAAGAAAATATTCCCCAGGTAATAAAGACAATGCTCCTGCTCATACTTAAGTCATCCACCTGAGAAATAAGTTGCCAAAATTCAATGCTGCTTTGTTGTGCAAACTCTTTTGAAGAGGGTAGAGCAAAATTAATAGGAATTACTAAAAAAAGGAAAAAAAGAAGCAGCCCTGGAACTGCCTTGGGAAGAACAATCTCAAGACAAAAGAGATATCAGGACAAACCTCTGCTGTGCATCAAGCAAATGGAAATTATGCTCAGGAATATACACAATTTTAAAACTTATTTTTTCAGTGAGATTAATTTCTTTTCAGTATATATAATCCTCTTTCTGAACGTGTAAAAATATAATTGTATTGGGCTTATGAGGCAAGCTGGGGACTTTGGAGGAAGCTACAGGGGTGGCTTCTGTGAGAAGCTGCTGAAATCTTCCCCCATGTCTAACAGAGCCAATGCCAGCTGACTCCAAGACAGACTGGCTACTGGCCAAGACCATCAGTGACAGCAATAGCACCTCTGGAGTAATGTATTTAAGAAGGGGAAAAAACTACTTGGAGTAACAGCAGCGGAGAGAGGAGTGAGAATATGAGATAAACACATCTGTATCCTCCCAGGTGAGTGAGGAAGAAGCAAGAGGAGCACACGAGGTGCTGGAGCAGAGATCCTCCTGTACAGAGCAGGGTGAGGCAGCTATGCCCCTGCAGCCCGTGGAGGCCTGTGATGGACCTGATGATCCACCTGCAGTCCCTGAAGGACCCCTGGATGCAGGAGCAGGTGGATGCTGAGGGAGGCTGTGATTCCATGAGAAGACTGAACTGGAGCAGGCTCCTAGCAGGACACGTGGAGAGAGGAGGCTGTACTGGGGAAGTCTGCTCCTGAGGGACTGCTGCCCATGGGCAGAACCCACACAGGATCAGGTGATGAACAAATGCAGACTATCAGAAGGACCTGTGCTGGGGAAGTTCGTGGAGGATTGTCTCCCAAGGGATTAACCCCACGGTGGACCAGGGAAAGAGTTTGAGGAGTCCTTCCAGAAAGGAGGAAGGAGTGGCAGACACAGTGTGTGATGAACTGCTCACAGGCCCCATTCCCTGTTCCCCTGTGCTGCTGGGGGTGAGAAGGCAGATAAAATGGTGAGTGATATCGAGGTCAAGAAGAAGGGAGATGTGGGTGGAAGGTTTTTTTCAAGATTCGCTTTGATTTCTCATTATTTTGATTGATTGGTAATAAATTAAAATAATTTCCACAGGTCAAATCTGCTTTGCCCATAATTCTGAGTGATCTCTCCCTATCCTTATCTAGATCCATAAGCCTTTTTTTTAATGTTTTGTCTCCCCTGTCCAGCTGAGAAGGGGGGCAATAGAGCAGCTGTGGGGGCATCTGGCAAACATTCAGTAATGNGATTTGACTGGTAATAAATTAAAATAATTTCCACAGGTCAAATCTGCTTTGCCCATAATTCTGAGTGATCTCTCCCTATCCTTATCTAGATCCATAAGCCTTTTTTTTAATGTTTTGTCTCCCCTGTCCAGCTGAGAAGGGGGGCAATAGAGCAGCTGTGGGGGCATCTGGCAAACATTCAGTAATGTTACAATATTTTTCCATTTGTGTTTATGGAAATGATTTGCTGCACTTAACCTCAGTCCATAGGTAATTTCACACTTAGGATCTACAGTCCATAGGGGCTCTGACTAAAGTATAGAGTGATCCCAGGGAATGGAAGAAGTGGCTGAAGTACATCAAACTTCCCCCTCTGGGGTGTGAGCAATATTTTTGGAGTTATAAAAAGCCAAGCTATGTCTGTTATGAATCTGATCAAGGAGTAATCAGAAAACCCTAATGTCAATTGAGTAATTCTGCAGGGAGAGGTGGAAACTGTGTGAAACAGACAGGGGAAATAGAGCATCACCAATCTCAATAATCAGTAAATCTTATATTTTGAAATAATTTTCATTAACACTAGTATGGGTGCCAACACAAATTAGCCTTGTGTTATTGAGATTAACCTATATTCTCCTTGACATCATCGTATTCTTATACTCACCATGCCTTAAATATTTTTCTTTCTATAGTCTGATCACTGAGGTAATTAATTTCAGCTTTATCTACAGACTTGAAACTATTAGAAAACACTTGAAGCAGGTTGACTAATAGATTTCAAATGACATTTATGACTATTATTAACAATGAAAATAATTTTTTTCAGTGTATGGCCTGAAGAAACATCCTCTCATGACAGAAAGACAGCAACAATATTTAATCCCAAATGTAAAACTGGATAGGATTTGAACACTAAAATAATTTTCAAAAAAAGCTAAAAGATGTCTCTACTTTTACACTGGAATAAAGGATGATAGTTACGACACAGCAGGACAAATCACCATAAAAATCAACCAAGCCTTTTTTTCTGCATCCTACATTTGTCATTGAACATTCTATAATCCTGCTGCAGTCTCTATGTCTTAAGTAATAAAAGATAAAAGCTGCTATTATGTTTTCCAAGTAGTTTCCCATTTTCCTGCTGATACCAGAAACAAAAATACCACAATCTTTCTTTGTCCTGAACATCATAGATTTGACCTATAGTGATAAAGCTCATGTTGCTGAAATTCAATCTGCTTGTGTTTTACAGATATTAGCAGATTGAAAGTTTGGAAGATTTATTTAAATGCATTCAAGTACAATCCTTCCCTTTCATTTAAATCACTGTAAGATTAATGCTAGACACAGAGGTATACACTTTCAGGAAAATCAACCCATTCTTTTTTTATGGTAGGTTTTCAACAAACAGTTTTACTCCTAATGGAGTATGTGATTGTAATTTCATGTGCTTAAATATTTTCTGCCGGTGTCACTTCTGGAAAGCATGAAAATCTAACAACTACTGCAACTGAGCAAAACTCAAACAAACAAAAAAATCCCAAATGCCAAAGCACCATCAAAAAAACCTCAAACATAAAAAACCGCCTCCACAATCCCACCACCACCATCAAAAACACACACACAAAAAAATCAAAGCAAAAAATGACAACCTCCTCCAAAAAACCATCACCTTAAAACCACCAAATCCAGACCAATACCTGAAATTTTTGGCATAATGTCAGAGACACTAACACTTGGTTATATCAGCTAAGACTGAAGGAAAAGTAGTTCAATGAAAAAAAAATCTTTAAAATATGGGATCAAAAAGAAAGGATAAATATAATAAAGGAGATAGACATGTATGAACACGCTAAAGAAATATAAGTCAATGCAGGACATACAAAATATACATTGGCTCATTGAGAATTCCAGTTTAACATCATATACCATAGATGTCTGAGATATAGCACATTAAGGAATTCATGCCCTAAACATCCTAGCCCTTAGTGGAAGCTCTAACCATCTTATGCCTTAATGGAATCTATGGACAGTAAATTAGTTAATAAGGGCCTTGACACACCCTTTGCACATACATACATGAGCAAACAAGTAAACACACATATACAAGACTTTATGTCTTTCTAGATATACACAGTATCTGTTTGGGTTCCATGTTATGGTGGACATCCCTTAATATAGAGTACAAGTAACACTGAAAACGGGGTGGACAAATGAGCAGGAAGGGTGCATGTCAGGGAAGAGGTGGCACTGCTCTCCAAGAGCATGTTTTCAGGATTTCCAGACATTCTGCTGTCTCAAATCTGCATTCACATCACTGGCCTTTCTCCTGGAGTGTGTTTCCTTGCTGTTCTCTTTTGCAAAACTTCATTATCAGGTCCGGGTGAGGTGGCATGGCAAACAGGACAGAGGATTAGATTGCTACATTCTCAATTAGAATTTTGGCAGCTGTTCAAAACACAATAAATTGCAAAAAAAGACACAAAAACTGGAGCTGTGAAGATCAAAGAGATAAAATATGAAGAAATAAACTCATCATAAATTGTATGTGTTTATCTAGTCCTGGATTTCTCATTAGTTCAAAATCCAGCCAATGTCAAAGACAATATAACAGATTCCAGGTATCATTAACATGTTTTAAGGTAACTATTTTATTACAACAACAATGAGACACAAACAATAGTTATGAGTGACAGAAAAAAATAGATTAAAAAAGCTAAAAGAAAACTAGTGTGGCTAGTTTATAATTCACATACAAAATAGATTTTTGGTTGGCTTTATTTTCTTATGCGGTAGCTGAGATCTCAAAATCCTCTTTAAAACTCAGTTCAGGGTTTCATTGGTTCCTCTGACTGGGCACTATGGGTCTGTCTATCTTATGGGCAGCAAGCTCATAGCTTCCACATGTGATTGAATTCATCTCAAATGAGATGAGGGGAAATATATGTGTGTGCCAGCCATAGCTCATTTTGTATGTTGGTTTAACTAAGAAACACATTCATAGAGACTAGGGGAAAAAACCCACAGCACTCTTCAATAGTAATTTGGATTAAGCATGGAAATGAGAACTTAAGAGGTTCTCCACTGTAACTAAAAACAATGTTGTCAGGTTCATGAAATAGCTGTGAGAAAAAAAAATGTTGTTTCATAAGTCATTATAGTGTTGGGTTATTCATGCATTTCTGTGTTGAGCCAGTAGAATACTGTCTTTGCTTCAGTGGCATGGAAAACAAAAGGTTTTCATTTCTCCCCATTTCTGTGTCCTGAGACATCTCAGAATCATCTCAGAAAAGACCTTTGAGATCATTGAGTTCAACCTATGACCAAACACCTCCATAGCAACTAAATCATGGCACTGAGTGCTGCATCTGTCTTTCCTTAAACACCTTCAGGAACGGTGATCACCACCTCCCTGGGCAGCCCATTCCAAGGCTTAGCAACTGTTTCTGTGAAGAAATCCCTCCTCATGCCCAAACTAAACCTATCCTGGTGCATATTAAGACTAGGTCCTCTCATCTTGTTGCTGGTTGCCAGGGAGAAGAGGCTGACCCTCACCTGGCTACACCCTCTTTCAGGTAAGCATCGAATGATAAGGTCATCCTAAGCCTCATCAATCACTACTGCTACCAAAAAGAACACATAAAATACATGATGAGACATTTGAGATTTCAGGTTTAGTAACTCTTCTTCATTCTCTGCTTACAAATCATTCAATTTGAATTTCTCCTTCCATTTTTTCCTAGAATCTTTCCCTTCTGTGCAATATATTACCTAATTCATGGTTCGATCTTGCAACATGAAAGGGAAGACAGAAAAAATCATCTGTTCATCTCACAGCTTTATATTTGGTTTCTATTTGATGTGGACAAAACTGGAGATGTTATTTTTAATTTCATTACTAACATCACTTCCTGCCTGGCATGTATTCTTCTGTCTGTGATTCTGTCTCT
>VZTT01035749.1:41496-53352 GCA_013400855.1 Buphagus erythrorhynchus | reverse complement strand
TTTTTAATCTGTTATATATTTAAGCTTCCCAGGAGCTGCCAACTCCCTTCACTCCCTCTCTCTACTGAAAAATAAGCACCTCCTGTGTATTTTGACTGGGTCTCCACTCTTCACTGGCTGATTTAAGTCTGTCCCAGTAGCTCTGGGTGCACACTGAGTAGTTAGGGTCAGTCTCTTATCCCAGGTAACAAGTGATAGGAAAAGAGGAAATAACCTTAANTTTCTGAGTCAAAAAATATCAGTTAAAAACCTAGCTGATGGCTACAAAGGGCAGGAGGAAACAATTCTCAAATGTGGATCCTATTGTTTAAGCAGAGTCAAGCCACTAAAAACATCCACCAACTCAATGACCTTAAAAGTCTTTTCCAACCCAAAAAATTCTATTATTTAGGTGCCTTAATTTTCAGCTGTTTCCTGCTCTTCTGCCAGCCCAGAAGGCTGTGCATCACCAGCCAGCCCTTCCAGCCCCACCCAAGCCTCACAGGACACCTGAGATGGTATTTGGCACCCACATTTCTACAAATGCGCCCCACGCTGTGCACCTTGTCTTCACCAGGATCTTGAGTCAAGCCACTAAAAACATCCACCAACTCAATCACCTAAAAAAAACTATGGATTTTTTTCCACTCTCTTTCTTGGTGGAAAAACCAGCAAGTCTGCATTTTTAAGGGGAACTCTTCTCCCCTGTGCAGGGTTTGCCACTCAGCTGTTCTGCCTCGCTCACTCGGGGCTTGGCAGAGCTGCTTTTCCTCCTTGATATTTGCTCCTGGTTCCCTTTGGTACCACCATGTGCTGCACGAGCTCATCAGCAGGAAGGAGCAGTCCTCCAGTGCCTGGTGAACTGTGAAATTGGCTGAAATGGGGCTTTTTAGGGTCTCTGCTTCATAACTGATTGGAGGCTGTGCCAGAGCAGACCTGACCGATGCTTTTCTCAACACAAGGATGAACGTACCCCAAAATATCTGTCATTAGGGTGAAGGAATGAAGGGAAGGGGATGAATTTAGCTCTGCACAGGCTGCCTCAGGCTGGTAGCTGTCTCTGCTGTCACACAAATGCTTTGTGAGTGCTGCTGGCCTGCAGAAGACGAGCTCCTTTGACAGCACATATTTACACATCCAGATGTTCTGTGTTGGCTGTCTTGTCGTCCTGTCCTGTAAAGCCTTCAAACGAGGTGAAATCTCTTTTCTCTTGCTGTGCTAATCCTGTGCTCTCCTACCATGCTCTGCTGCAGGCAGGAGATGTGGCAGGAGGCTCAGCTCCATCGTGGAGCATCCCTGGCTAATGAGGGTTGGTTGTTGGTGTGTTTTCCAAGGATTTGTTGCTGTGTTTTTCTGCTGGGTCCCTCTAGTGAATGTCTACTGCTTGTTCCTCTTCAATCCATGTTAATGTTCATCCTGTTGCCTTGTTGCAAGCAACCCCAGCAATTCCTTGCCTCCCTGTGACTTCGTTTCTACTGTGGAGCATTCCTTTACTTCACAAACATTTTTTTAAATGTTTTTTGTTTGAGGAGAGGGGAAGTTGAAATAAACATAATCACGATACTCACCTTCCCTCCTGGCTTAGGGAGGTGTTGTTATGGCTTAAAAACACAGGCAGAAAGTCTTTGTATGAACATCAGATTGGTGGGTTATTAAGAGCCTCTTAAAATAATTAAGGGATCAGCCATGTTCTCTGTCAGTGAGAGGTTGTGGCAAAACTGAATGAGTTGGAAAATTGACCATGGTTGTGTTTCCTCAAATATGTGCAATGGCAGGTTCACTCTAAGTGTTTCAGCAAATTCACTTTAGTCTGGTAGGAAAATTGGCTCACAGCCACTGCTGACTCTGGGCTATGATTCATGAAAATTTCTTCAGCAGCAGAGTAGTCAGGCACTGGAACAGGCTGCTCAGGGAGGTGGTGTAATCACCAACCAGGGAAGTGTTCAAAAGGCTTCTGGAAGTGGCCCTTGGGGGTTTGGTAGCTGTGAACACGGTGCTGTTGGGTAATTGGATGGACTCAATGATCTTAGAAATCTTTTCCATCATTATTCTGTGATCTGTTGATTAGATTTACACTGGACTTAACTGACTTTGATCTTCTCCCGTGGTCTTGGTAGGAAACCTGAAATGAAGACACCAAGTTGTTTTCTGTCTCTTGATGAGTCACAGCCAAAGGTAGAAGTAGAATCTTTATTTCCCACTGTGCACTGTGTCCTCACCAGACCATGCTGCTTCTCATTTATCCTTCTGCAAGGTTTATTTATAATGTGACTGGTAGAAAACACTGATAGAGGTGAGAGCATATTCTGATTGTATGTTTTGAATTTCAATATTTCTTCTTTGGGAAGTGGAAACAAGCTATGTTTGTTGATGGGGGAGCAGGATCCTGGGATTTAGGGATCTATTACTTTATTAATTCACCCATTTTGCCCTGCATCTTCCTCCCCTAAGCAATTGCAGCTCTGTCTATCAAGATGTTCCTGAGGACTCAGAATTTGTTGCCATCCTCAGATGCATTTTTCATTATTCTGTTGAAATCCAATATAAATTTATAAATGCCATTTCTAATTTTGTTAAGCTGACCTAGTGTAGTGCAGTTGGTCTCTGTCCATTCATGCGTGCATGTCTTTTATAATTAATAAGTTTACTCGAACGTCAGAGTAGCAAACTAGACACCAGTTCCCTCTTTCCCGTGTTCATCTTCCCTGTTTTTTATTACAGCAAATAGACATTAATATTCATCTTTTGTAACCAGTGAAAAGGCAGATGAAACCTGGATTTTGAACTGACTGGAAATTTAATTTTGCTGTTCACTGAAATATGTAATACTTCTATGTTTGCCTAGCATAGGGATAGATTAAGACTGTTCTAAATGCAAGGTTCACAAAAAGTAGACAGCATGGCACAAAACAGCAAATAGAAGAAGGCAATACAGGTAAAAAATAGAAAGAAAACCCTTGAGGGTAGAAGCAACAGTTTTGGAGCATTTGTACTCAGGCAGTTCAGGGTTTGAAGCTGTCTAGATAATCTGCTGGAGCCAGAAAAAAATGTTTAACTGTTGTATTAATGTCATTTTAAAAAATAGGAAGGGTGACATCACATCTTGATCAAAATGAGCTCAGAGTGACCTGGCACTAAGTCATGAAAGCACTGCCATGATATGGCCTGGAACAGCAGAAAACATTACACACAGCTCAGTGCCCAAAAACTCTTTGGTCTCCCAAAGACTAAGGAGGCTCCTTTTCTCTTGATCTGAATTCCTCAGTATCAGGGAAGCCTGATTGCTTCTCCAGCAGTAAAGGTATTTGGGTCCTGAGGGCTGGCCTTGCTTGTGCCATCACTCTGTCATTTATCACCCTCAGCTGCTGCTTTGGTGTCTCAGGGTGTGCTGCCCTGTGCTCTGAGGGTGGAAGGCATCCATCTTTCCATGGCATCTGTGATCCTTTTGATGGAAGACCTTTTCTAGCAGGTAGTTTGGCTCTCAAGAAGTTTGATACCCTAAAGCAGGGAGAGCAGGAGGGTCTATGAATCTGAGATTCCCAAGGCAAACAAAACACATCCAGCCCTTCTTGCTGGCATTTGCCTAAGGCCAGCCTGTCTCTGGTGCCACGTGGCAGGATTTGAAGCCTGTCTTCTGTTCTCTTGTGAGAAGATGTGCAGTCAGGTCGATGTGGAAGGAGAGTCTGTTTATTGAAGTGGCAACTGGCACTAACATGAAAGGAGAACAGCAAGCTTCCAGATTGCTTTCCTTGCCTCTGTTCTTCATGTCTGATGTGCAGACATTGGTGCAACGTGAAATGTGTGCTGACAACTTGCATCCATCCCTTGCCATCTCTGTTTCTTGTGGTTTCCTCCTCCTTTATGTTTCACATCAGTCCAGCAGATCTGAAGCCCTCTGACATCAACAGGAGGTCCTGGGTGGAGGCATCCAGAGCTTGCTGGGGTTGGAGGTGCCTTTGGATGGACAGGAAAGGGTCTGTTCTACCTGCTGGGTGCTGCTGCAGCTGCAAATCTTGGGGATGACTGAGTGATGAAAGAAGAGATTAGATAGGAGCTGTCCCTGTTGGCTTTGCATGGTGTTGCTGAGCTGGATGAAAAGTGAGATTGAGCAAAGGCTGTGGTCAGATGTGCTGAGAACAGCCAGAGCTCTTGGTGTCATCACAATTAGAGGCACAGCTGCCTCTGTTTGTGGCTCAGTGTATATCTCCAGAAAATGCCATGGATGTCTTATCTCACTGTCTCTGACTTCACAGCCTGTCCTGATCCTATCTGTTCCCAGGACAAAATTCTCTGCTCCCAGAGACATCTACGGTGGCAGCAGGGAGGAGAAACTAAATCCATTGGGAAGCCATCAGGTGCTTCCCTCAAATAAGGACTTTGACGAGGAGGAGTGCAAAAAGAGAAATTTTGTCATTGTTTCTTAGCAGATCTTGAGAAGAGCAGGAACAGCTCATTTCTTAGATAATCTCTGCTGGTTTTACTTTTCACCTACTCCACAATGCCACCGAGCTGTGGGCATTCACTTTGCTCTGTCCTGCACTCCAGTGGAGGAAGGGAGACAAGAGCACAGTTCAAGGGGTTGAGTCAGGCTCTTCACAGTCACTGGTGATGTCACGCCACTCCAGTACCACAGAAATGTCTCTAGAAGCTTCTGGAAGTCTGTTTGATTTGTACAAGATTATGGATATGATGCCCTGGGGGATTTGTTGTTGTTTTTTTGTTGTCATATTTTGTGTCCTGTCAACCTAGGCTAGACAGTGAGGTCCTCAGGCTGTGGGGACAGAGATGACTTCACTCTCTAAGGACCTTCTATCAGCTTTAGAATTAGGCTGGGAAGCAAAGTGTGAGGAAATATCTGTCCTGCTGCACTCCCAGTCCTGCTGCAGGCTGGGCATTGCTCCCCTCCACCATCCAGCCAGACATTTCTGCAGCTCCTGAGCACTGCTCTCCTCTCCTCGCCTGCCCAAAGCCACCCAGGGACGTGATGCTCATATTACAAACTACACAAAAGATCCAGAAGGGAATAGATTACCTGAAAGGCCCAGGGTGAGGAAGAAGAAGGTCATCCCCTCCAGCTACTCTGATTGACAGTTGTGTTACAAGGCACTCAGGGATTTGTGCAATGGCACCAACTTGATGCTAAAACCATTGAGTAAAAACCCAACAAAACAAAGCAAGGCGATTCAACAGCAGAGCTTGTTCATAAATTCAAGCTCTGTGAGAAAGAGGAAAGAGACATTTTTTTCAGGTAAATTCCAATTTTATTGAGTTTTGGCTTTAATAATTGAGAAAAAACCTTAAGGAAAGAAACTGAAAAGCAGAACATCTATAGCACAAGTCAACCCTAAGCAGAAGGCTTTGTAAATATGCCCTTTGATCTCATGACTTCAAAAAACCTTCACATTAACCAAGTTTGTCCTGGCTGAAGATATCCCTGCTCATTGCAGGGGGGGTTGTTCTAGATGACCTTTAAAGGTCCCTTCCAACCCAAATTATTCTGTGAGCCTCTGGTACTCTGCCAACAGGAGAGCTCTGCATCTGTCTGTCAATTTTACAGGCAGGGAAGTGGAGGCAGCTGTATGGAAAGCAAGGAAGTGCTGAGTATTCTTCCTTGTGGTTCCTGTGTAAACAAATCTCCCAGTGAGAAATGAAAGGAGGTCAATCTGTTTAGTTCATCTGAGGGGAGGTTAAAAGGCAAAAGAGAGAAGACACAGCTCTCCTAACAGAGTGTCTGGGGCTTGTCCTTCACTAACTGGAGCCTCAGGGAGGCTCTTACAGAACGAGATGACCTGGGCTGATCAGAGGCTCTAGGGGTTGATGTGTAAAGATGATTTATATGAAACTATCTGCAAGCTCTTTATGAAAGTCAGGCTGGTTTGTCAAATGATTTTATCTGGGTGAAAATCCTCAGAGAGAAATATATCTCAGGTGGGTCACCTAGGAGTGGAGATGTCATCATCATTAATGAGTTCTGAAGCCCCCAGTGAAGGCTATTCTCCATCAGCAAGGCAGTGGTGGAGCTGGGAATGGAGCACCTGGACAGGATGGAGAGGTGGGGCTGTGGGACCCCAGTGAAGTTCAACAAGGCTAGGTGGGTCAGGACAATCCCAAACACAAGCACAGGCTGGGCAGAGACTGGATTGAGAGCAGCCCTGAGGAGAGGGACTTGGGGGTGTTGGTGGATGAGAAGCTCAAGGTGACCCAGCAGTGGTGCCCTGGCAGCCCAGAAAGGCAAACCTGTCCTGGGCTGCACCCAAAGCAGGGTGGGCAGCAGGTGAAGGAGGGGATTCTGCCTCTCTGCTCTGCTCTGGTGAGACCCCACCTGGGGCTCTGGGGTCTCTAATATAAGAAGGATGTGGAGCTGCCTGAGTGAGTCCAGAGGAGGCCACAAAGAGGATCAGAGAGCTGGAGCCCCTCTGCTCTGGAGACAGGCTGAGAGAGCTGGGGCTGTCCAGCCTGGAGAAGAAAAGGCTCCAGGGAGACCTCAGAGTCCCTTCCAGAGCCTGAAGGGACTCCAGGAGAGCTGGAGAGGGACTTGAGACAAGGGCTGAAGTGACAGGACAAGGAGTAATGGCTTCAAACTGAAAGAGAGCTGGATTAGATTTGATATTAGAAGGAAATTCTATATTCAGAGGGTGGTGTGGCCCTGGCACAGGTTTTTCAGAGAATTTGTGGCTACCCCATCAATGGAAGTGTCCACAGACAGGCTGAGTTGGGCTTGGAGCCACTCTTCTGAGTTTGGTGGGATAGGCAAACCTGCTGAGGATACACTGCCCCATCATTCAGGTCATCAATGAAGATGTTAAACAGGACTGGACCCAGTACTGAGTGGTTTTGTCATCTCCAGGTGCAAGAAGACCTTTCTCCATGTTGCCTGTTCTCAGAGGTGCTCTGTCATCCTCACAGGCTCTCCCAGTGTCTCAGTTCATCTTTCCAGCTTTGGTTTGTATCTATTCCCTTGTCTTGCCCAAAAGGAATGAAAATAATGTTTTCCACGCTGTCTCTTTGCAGCAGCCTTGCAGAACTGAAGAATTAAGCCTTCCCATCAATCTTCCCTTCTGTAGGAAAAGCAGCCCCATTTACTCAATCTTTCCTACCAGGTTATGTTTTCTTGACCTGTTGTCATTCTCTGAGTTCCCTCCAGACTCCCTTCACACTCTGGCAAAAATCTTTGCTGGAGCTTGTTGCTCACAGCTGAGGATCCACAGTGTGGGGTCAAGCAGAAGGTTTGCTTCCCTTGTTGAGAAGATTGTAATCCTGTTTACACAGCCCATCATGATGCCTGCCACCATTATAGGAAATGTCACTGCAGATCCATGTGCAGCTTGAGCTGTGTGGCATCCATCCATCCCTCCCTGCAGCACTGGCCAGCAGCTCCCCATCCTCTGCTGGTGCTCTTGTTTGCTCTTTCTAAATTCAGGCCCCTGCAGTGGATCTGGATTATGCAGAGCCTTATTCTCATTGTTGTACATTACTTCTGGTTTGTTAAGATTGTTCTGGAGGCTGGAGCTGTCGTCTAACTCCCCTGTTGGGTGCTGTTTGATGAGGATAATTCCTGTTCCACCACCCAGATCACTGCTCAAAATACACATGGAGAGAGCAGAGCTTGGTGGACACCACACAGATTGTTCTTTGGTTATGGCAACAGTCCACTGGGAATGTTTAATAGTGAAAGAGAGTAGGTTTAGATTAGGTATTAAAAAGAAATTCTTTACAGTGAGGGTGGTGAGGCCCTGGCACAGGTTGCCCCCAGAAGCTGTGGCTGCCCCATCCCTGGAAGTGTCCAAGGCCAGGTTGGATAAGGCTTTGAGCAACCTTGTCCTTGCCTATGGCAAGGAGTTGGAATGGAATTGGAGGATTTTTAGGGCCTTTCCAATAGAAACTGTTCTGTGATTCTATGATTTTTCTAATTAAAAAAAAAAACAAAAACAAACAAACAAAAAAAAAAAAACAAACAAAAAAAAAAAAAAACAAAAAAAAAAAAAAAAAAAAAAAAAAACCAACTGNCCATCTGCACCTCCTATCATTTTCTTTGGCCATGCAAACATGAGAGCATAACAGGCATCCACTGCCTGCTAACTTCTAAAAAGAATTGAAGCTTGGTTTGATATGACTTCGTGCCAGCTGCATAGTGGTTGTCATTCACCATTGCATACTTTCAGTGGCTTTATTCCACTGTTTTTACAGGAAATGGGGAAAAAAAATGGTGGGTTTGCAATTTTCTTTTTTCTCCATCTGTTTAGTAAAGAAGCACAGTAAGGGTCCCCCAGTCTGCCAAGAGGGTCATGAATGGCTCTGATGATGTTTCAGGCATCACAGGAGGAAAACTGCAGAATCCCAGAGGTAGGAGAGAACATCTGAAGGTCATCTTGTCCAACTCCCTCCTGAGAGCAGGATCACCTGGAGCAGGTTTCTCAGGCACATGATCAGTCAAGGCTTGAATATCCCCAAGAATGGGGACCCCACAGCCTCTCTGTGCAACCTGTGCTGATGTTTGATGACTCTCACCANAAAAAAAAACCACAAAAAAAAACCATCTGCACCTCCTATCATTTTCTTTGGCCATGCAAACATGAGAGCATAACAGGCATCCACTGCCTGCTAACTTCTAAAAAGAATTGAAGCTTGGTTTGATATGACTTCGTGCCAGCTGCATAGTGGTTGTCATTCACCATTGCATACTTTCAGTGGCTTTATTCCACTGTTTTTACAGGAAATGGGGAAAAAAAATGGTGGGTTTGCAATTTTCTTTTTTCTCCATCTGTTTAGTAAAGAAGCACAGTAAGGGTCCCCCAGTCTGCCAAGAGGGTCATGAATGGCTCTGATGATGTTTCAGGCATCACAGGAGGAAAACTGCAGAATCCCAGAGGTAGGAGAGAACATCTGAAGGTCATCTTGTCCAACTCCCTCCTGAGAGCAGGGTCACCTGGAGCAGGTTTCTCAGGCACATGATCAGTCAAGGCTTGAATATCCCCAAGAATGGGGACCCCACAGCCTCTCTGTGCAACCTGTGCTGATGTTTGATGACTCTCACCATAAAAAACAAACAGACAAACAAACAAAAAATCCAATAAAACAAGCAAAAAAGCCACTCCAACCTCAAAACTAGCAGGCTTTGTTTTACTTTTTTTTTTTTTTTTTGAAGTGGAATTTCTCATGTTTCAGTCTCTCTTGCCTCTTGTCATGTCAGTGAACACCACCAGGAAGAGTCTGGCTCCATTTTGGTTTGCTTCTTTCCCTCAGATACTTACACACCTTAATACCACCACATCCTTCTTTTCTCCAGGGTGAGCAGTCCCAGCTCCCTCAGCCTCTTCTCATAGGGGGTGCTCCCATCCCTTAACCATCTCTATGGTCCCTCAGGGGATTTACTCCAGTATGTCCATGTCTCTCCTCCTTTCCCACTTTTTCCCAGTATTGTCTGGAAAGAAATGTTCCAGCTCATGTCTTTCTCAGCCAGTCTCAACTTTAAATATTAATAAATTGTCCGAAGTGCTGTTGTGGTTTAATTCCAGCTGGCAGATGAGTTCCACATAGCCACTCCCTCACCATCCCCAGCAGGTTGGTGGAAATGAAGTGGATGAGTAAAAGTGACAAAGCTCGTGGGTTGAGATAAGAACAGTTTAATGGTTGAGATGTAATAGTATAATAATAATAATAATAAACCTATTTCTTCCATGCTGAAATCTCTCCTATCATTCCCACCACTAATGCTGCCCACCCAAGTGTCTCTGAATGGAGACCAATGGGTGTAGAGCTCTTAAATAATTTTGCCTGCATGGTTTTACTTGCCAATATCTTTCCCAGTCCAAGAGATATGGACCAGCTCTTTCTTTGAGATTCTACATCCTGCTGTTCTACTCATGGCATGATTGGCTTCTACAGGATAGACAAAGCAAGAAGTACTTGATTTCATTAAAATACAAATTCATGCCCCTTTTAGTCTGGCTTGGATGTAGTTATTATTTTATTTTTATTTCAGATGATGAAGATAAAGCTGTGATAATTATTTTTTTCTTCTTTCTTATTCTTTTCTTTTTTTCTCTGTGTCTAGCACGTTGGGAAATGCTTGTTCCAATTTGTACAAACTGCCTTCACAGTAAATTGGACAAGTTTCCCTGAGGAGCAGTAGACAAAAGACTTGTGAAGTGCCATGGGGATGGGGAGGGAAATGCTTTTATTGCCAATCAAATTAAAGGCATTTAGATCTGCTCTTAAATTTTCCTGTAAATATATTACTGTGGGGTAAGTATCTGCCTCCAGAGCTGTGTGAATGAGGGATATTTCAATAGCTTGGTTGGATGAGGTGGGAGGTGACTGCTGTTAAAAAGGTTGGTTAAGCTACAACAAAATATTTTGCTTTCAATTCTTTCTATTTTTCCTCCCTTACAAGGAGAAAAAAAGCTTTAAAATGGAAACACATCCTGAAAATGATAAATCAACATCAAATACTTGGAGTGCTCTAAAAGCCCTCCTTCTCTCCCCCTTTCACACCACTCTGTTGGAGGAAAAATAGACACATTCACTGTTTGCCAAAACAACACTTGCCCAGTGTAATCAAGGTATTTTACAGCAGGGTGTAGACTCTCACTTCATGTTTGTTGTCTGTGGCCTTGGGGAAGTCATGGCAAGAAATATTTCCACTTGCTTATCTCTAAAGAGAGAGGGTGGGTCAGGAAAAATCTCTGTACAGAGGCTGTTTTCAAGCTGTTTGGTTGTCCCAAATCCCTGCAGTGGTATTAAGATGTGGGAGATTAAGAAAATAATTCCTTATCTCTGCCCAGAGACTTTCTCATAATTGTCTTCCATGTGCCTGTATTTTCCCAGGTAAGAGTTTTGCTGGATCTCGGGTTGCATTTTGTGGTGAAGGTTGTGTTGGTAGTTCTGAGCTCACCTGACACCTGGGAGAGGTGAGGTTTGTTCCCAAATCCATCACAGACTTCTCAACTGAATCTTCAACTGATTCTTGTGGGTTTTAGTGGTTGTGATCAAGAATTTCCACCAAGACACCACAGAATCAGAGAATGGTTTGGGTTGGAAGGGATCTTAAAGATCATCTTGTTCCACCCCCTGCCATGGGCAGGGACATCTTCCACTATCCCAGGTTTCTCCAAGCCCTGTCCAGCCTTGCCTTGAACACTTCCAGGGATGGGAGAAGCACAGAATTCTCTGGAAAACCTGTTCCAAGGCCTCACCACCCTCTGAATATAAAATTTCTTCCAAATATCGAATCTAAACCTACTCTCTTTCAGTTCAAAGCCATTACTCTTTGTCCTATCACTCCATGCCCTCCTAAAAAGTCCCTCTCCACCTCCCTTGCAGTCCCTCATGAGCTACTGGAAGTTGCTCTGTGTTCTCCTGGGAGAAGGTACAATTGTAGGGTCTATTTCCATGGAACTCATGGTTTTGCAGTTTTACAGGACTGACAGGATGGGTTGTTTTGCTGTTGAGTGTCTCACAAACCCCTGGTTTACGAGTTTGCTCCTTGGTTCCTCCTGTTTGCTGCATTTTTCTGTCTCCTTGAAGCACACTCCAAAACACAGCCTCACCCTCTCTCTGGCTGCTCAGGCTCTCACAGCTTGGTTTCCATAAGTTTGGGCTGAAGGTTGTTTCCCTAAAATGAAATATTTCTGGCCTGGGGGCACCTGCAGCCTCGGATATCAATTATGTGTGTACGTGGTACACTGAGGCTGGCTGGGCAAGCTGCACTCTGGATTTTCTCCACTTTTAATGGATTTAGCTCCCAACCACTGCTCTCTCAAGGCAGTTGCACTTTCATCCTCTTTCATGTGTCTGGCCCAATAAGGGGAGCATGATGAGTGATTTCTTTTGGTCCTGGAGTTTCGCTGTCTGGTGAATCTCAGTGCTGGTTTTTTT
>VZTT01035749.1:3687-15568 GCA_013400855.1 Buphagus erythrorhynchus | reverse complement strand
AAAAAAAAAGTCTCAGGTGATGGGCAAACCTATCAAAAAATGTACTTTTCAACTCTGAAGTAAAGTGAAATCATTTTAAAAAATCAAAGTCTGTTTTTATGCTTAGGTTTTACATACATAATTATTTCATGGGTACTCACCTGAGTTCAATCAATGGAGCACAAAAGAAACTCTACAACTTCTATTATCTACTTTCTCTCAGAGCTTTTTCTCTCCTTTTCCCATCAGGTCAGTTTTCATGGCAACTGAGCACCTGGTTAATACCTTTAGATATTTCAAGCCACCTTTGGGGCCTGTGTGTCAAACACCTCTGCTCCCACAGCTGTGGACATTTCCAACTTTGCTTTTGTTCTGGCACTTGGAGAATTCATGGTGATCACTTCCATAGGCTTGAAGTGCATTTTGGACAGACCTGCAAACCCTTGGAGGAGCCTGGAAATTTGGTGTGCTCATCACTGCCATGCTCCATAATTAATTGAATGACTCCCAAATGATGTAATTTTGGGCTTGGACTGACCTCAGAGAAATTCTGCCCTGTTTTCATATGTGGAGCCCAGCTCAGATCTGGAGGTTGCTCTCTCCCAAGTGAGCACTGTAACCTGTGTTATCCTAAAGGACCAATAAAAAAGAGTTTATATTAATATTTTTGGCAGTGACTGGCATCACCCATCAGCCCAGGGGGAAAACCAGTGTGTGCTGCTGCCACTGTTTTAGTGCTGGTGAGTCAGAGCCTTAAATTCTCTCTGCCACAGCTCTCTCAGTAAATTAGGGATAATTGTTACCTTCCTCACAATTCTGAGGTATATTGGAAAGTGAGGTTTGGAAATATATTTTGTTTTGCAGACATGGATATTTCAAGATTAGAACTTCCACCTACTTCCTGCAGTTTTAAGCATTGCATTTTCTGATAAGCCACCCTAGCAGTCTCTGTGGGTTTTGTTGTTTGGGGAGGGGTATCTTCCTTAAAGGGAGGAAATTCTGGGAAGGTTTTGGGCTCAATCTGATGTGGAAAGGCTTCTGTCATGTTCCTGTGATGGTGGTAGCATCATGCAATGGTTTGGGTTGGAAAGAACCTTAAATATCATCTAATTCCACCCCCCTGCCATGGGCAGGGACACCTTCCACTATCCCAGGCTGCTCCAAGCCCCATCCAGCCTGGCCTTGGACACTTCCAGGGATGGGGCAGCCACAGCTTCTCTGGGTACCCTGTGCCAGGGCCTCACCACTCTGAGAGTATATTAAATTTATTCTAAAATCTAAGTCTCTGCTCTTTTTTAAATTATTTTTCTATTTTTTTTTAAGTTTCTTTAAGTTTTTGGATTTTAATTTATGGTTAAAAACATAAGCACACTGATAAAGACAAGGTGGTGATTCTGTCTGCCTCAGTGATTTTAAGCATTTAATGAATCGATTTAATTGCTTTTAAATTCTTTAATATTGATAGAAAAAAACAAACCTTTCCTTGTTGTTACTGCATTTATTCTCTTGTGGAAGCAGAACCTTCACCTTGTCTACTTTTCTTTCATGTATATATATTTAATATTAATATTTGCTCTTTGGATCCAGCGTTATAACAGCAGAGTTCACCTCCATGTGTCAGGTGCAGGTCCCTCTGAGGGACCTAGGCAGGGAGAGGATGCCCTGCCTGTGTCTGAGGAATTCAGCAGGGGTGACCTGGCTCCAGCAGATCCCTTCCAGCAGGCAGCAGCACCTTCAGTCCTGCAGAGCCTTCTCGAGGTGGAAATTTAATGTTCCACAGCACTTTCCATTGCATTAAGCACAACCCAGAAGGTACTGTGGTGGTACTGGCTGAGGTGGGTGCCAGGCTCCCACCAAACCTCTTTCTCACCCTCCTCTCCAGCTAGAAAGAGGAGAAAAAAATATATATATATTAAATGTTCTTGGTTTGATATAAGGGCAAGGAGAGAATTTCTGTCGTAAGCAAAAGAGTCTCACCTTAGGGAAAACGAATTTAACATTGCCATTCAAAAGTTGGGTTAGGGTCATGAGGAACAAAAACAAATCTTAAAACACTTTCCCACCACCCCTCCCTGCCTCCCAGGCTCAACTTCACTCATGATTTTTATTACCTCCTCCCCTGCAGTGGTGCAGGAGCTCAGGGAATGGGGTTTAGGGTCAGTTCATCACAGGTTGTCTCTGCTGCTCCCTCCTCAGGGGTTGGGCTCTTTACACTCTTCCCCTGCTCCAGCAGGAGGTCCCTCCCATGCTGGACAGTCCTTTCAGCACACAAAGTCCAAAATTCTCAGTTTCCAGGGTTCCAGCAATCCTCTGTGAATGTTTCCACCCCAGTCTTTCCCATGGGCTGTGGTTTTCATCAACTTCTCCGAGGCGGGTCCCTCCCATGGGATGCAGTCCTTGGGCAGAGGATCTCTCATGGGGTCACAATTCCTGCTACAAAACCTGCTCCAGCCTGGGCTTGCCATGGGATTCAGCCCCTTCAGGCTCCCCCTGTCCCAGTGTGGGATTCTCCATGGGCTGCAGGTGGGTTTCTGTGGGCTGAAGGGATTTCTGTGCAGCTGCCTCGCCGTGGTGAGGATCGACATCCGAGAGATGCTCAGCTGAGAGAAGTGGAGCTGGACCCTGCTGATCCACATTTGGTGGCCCCAGAGAGTGGCACTGTGGTGTGATAATATGATTTATCAGGAAGAGGCTCTAGAGAAAGCATGAACAGAATACCAGCTCCAAATAATGATACAGTGCAGAGTTTGATTTTTCTCTTTGCTTTCAGCTTTTCTCTGTCACCCACTCAGTGTCCTTTGAGCTCTGAGCGCTGGGAGCTGAGTAATGCTCTGGTGTTTATCCTTCATTGTGTCATAATGAAAAGTGGCTTTGGTTCAATGAATGTGGAATTTAAGTTCTCATCAGAAATCTGAGTGGTCTCAGCCTCCCTCAAAGTCTTCTCATTTGCACCATCTCATGTTCACATGTTGGTTTTAATAAGTAGACAATATTTCACAATATAGGAAGGATATAAAGCTGTTGTCAGGATTCCAAATGAGGGCTGCCAAGATGGGGAAGAGTCTGGAGGTGAAATCCTTCAGCCTGAAGAGGAGACTGAGGGAGACCTCACTGTGGTTTTCAGCATCAGGGGAAGAGGAGGGGCAGGCACTGATCTGTTCTCTGTGGTGACCAGTGACAGGACCTGAGGAATTTGAAATTGTCTGAAATTGTCTCAGGGGAGGTTCATGTTGGATATCAGGGAAAGGTTCTTCACCCAGAGGGTGTTTGGGCCCTGGAACAGCTCCCCAGGGGAATGGTCACAGCTCAGGGTGGGATTGCTGGGGCTGTGCAGGACCAGGAGCTGATGACCCTGTGGGTTCCTTCAGCTCAGGATATTCTGATTCCGTGGTCCCCTTCTTGGCAGGCTCCAACGTGGTAGAGATCTCCTCTCCATTTGTTTATTTGTTGCCATTTTTACACAGGCACTCCTGTTTTGCCATACAATGACAGGGGTGGGATGGGATAAAGTGGCTCGGACTGCTCAGAAAAGGAAGATTAGCTTTGCAGAATGCTTATTATTTGATTATTTGTCCAGGAAAGAATTGTCATTTGGAGAGAGAGACGAGAGAGATGTTATCAACAAAACTGATTTTTTTTTTTTTTTACTTTATCCTCTCCACTGTCAGAATAAAATGAATGTCTTTCCTTGAAGAAATATGTGTTTTTCTTGATTTCTAGAGGATAAACTTGAAGTTTAATTAGATTCAGTGATGCAGTATTACTTCTCATCTTCTGATCACTTTAATTAAATTATTGCAAGGATTGGAAAGTATTCATCTAATGGTTGGAAAAGTGAGCAAGTGCTTGGGAAGTTTTGTGCAGTGATTCTTACCTTGAAGCAAATTCTCTGTAACCATACATGGCTCCATAATTCTGTTTTCCTTCCTAATAATCTGCTAATAATCTGTTTCCCTGGGTTATTCAGAAGATGGTATAATACCTACAAGTTAGTGAAACATGTAAGACTTTATGAAAATTATGTTCTACATTCATCAGAATGACATGTACATTAAAAACTCAACAATTTCATTAACAGCACACTTCAAATTTTCATGAGAAATTTGGAGGTTTTAGGAAAGATTTAATAGCAGGTACTTTTAATGTTCTTGCTTTGTAGGACATCTCAGGAAAATATTTACATTGAAACAGAAATACTCTATAAAATGTGTTTTATGTGCACCTATAGCCACATCACATCTATCTAAATACTATAAGGTGAAGAATTATCACTAATATTGTAATGGTAACAAATGTGCAGAGGAATTTAGATATTTTTCTTTAATATACCTGCTGTGACATTCATAAAATAAAATGTTATGTTGGTTTTGGAGGATCTTTGATATTTTTTTCATGTGTTTTTTGGTTGTGGGCTGGATTTTTGGGGTTTGTTTGTTTGTTTGATTTCCTTTTAAGTAGCCTGGGATGAGCAAGTTCCTACTTCATACTGGTGAAGTTTCAGTCTATATGGCTGAATACTCTTATGATGCATCCTGCTGTTGAATGTGCCCTATATGTGTTAAATCCACTGAAACTAATGGCAATATCTCCAGGGATTTCCAGGTTTATCACAATATGGAGCCTTAGAGCCTATGCAATTCCTGGCTGTGTGGTCACATAAACCAATTTGCCACGGTTTTCTTTTCAGCCTTTCACAAATTCTTGTGTATATTGGGTAGGGCACGTGCCTGGCACACCACTAGAGCAGTGGTATAATGCAGGATTGTATTTTATAGATGCCATGTGATGCAAAATTATGCATCTTGGTTGCAATAATAATAATAATAATAGTAATAATGCATTATTGGTGGCATTTCTGTCTTGATATATTTCCTGCTGAGCTCAAATTCCCATGGTTTCACCTGCTTTCCCTTATCTCTTATGAGCAACTCTGTGTTGTGCTAGAGGCAGATTTTGTCCCTCCCAGAGGAAACTGTAATTCACCATAAAAAATCAAGGACTTCACTTGTCTCAGTGAAAGGGAGCTGCACCTGTAAATGAATTATTTTATATCTATTGATGTCAGATGCCAGGAAACATTTATTAGTATTGATTTGGACTAAACACATCTGCAAGGGCTGTTCCCTTGGAGCCCTTTGCTGTTTCCCACTGGCAGGTTCCATGGACATCCTTTCCCCTCTGATGTGCAGCCAGGTGGGAATGACAAGCTAAGAGGCAGCACTGGGAAGTTTTCATCTCTCTGCTGCAGCTGTAATTAGCTGATTCTCTTGAGCAGGTTGCCTGCCAGTGGATTTCCTCCATGGACTTGCATCCTGAGCTGTGTTCATGTGCACACGATGGACAGGCTGGCTTGGCACAGCAAGGTGGCTGGGTCGTGCTGTGCAGCCTAATTGAGGTGTAGGAATAGGGGGATGCATCGTCCAGGAAGGAAACTGCCTAATTTGGGAAGAGCATGGATGGGATCTTTGCTTGATACTCATGTTGGCACACAAAGGAGCATTTCCCTTTGGAATGGCAGTGGGGCAGTGGCCTTTCCTCTGTCCCCACCCCGAGGGCTCCCTGGCAGGGCTGGGAGCTGCCTCTCAGACTGATTGATCTCTCTGTCCTGTCCTCAAATCAGGCTCGAGTCAAAGTTGCTTTATTGACTTAACCGTGATGCGAGTGTTGCCAAATCGAATACGTGGGAATTAAATGGCAATTATCCATTTATTTGAGCTGGCTTCTTCCTCCCTCTGTGTTTCAGCTCTCTCTCAGCTTGCAGGGAGCTCTCCTAATTGAATGCTGCTCAGTGCAGCACTGCCAGCTCTGGCTGGGTGGAGGGACAGGGGCAGCTCTTGACCCCTGGCAGAGGGGAAAGGCTGTCCAGACCAACCTGGAAGGACTTGGGGCACTTCCAGACCCACATCTGCTCTGAACATCCTGGCTCAGGAAGATTTCCCTTGTGCTGCTCTCCACAGCTCAGGTGTGTCCTCCATCCCCTACCTGAGGTGAGCTGTGTCTGCAGGAAAATTGCCCTCCATGAGATGGGTGAAGAGGTGGAGCAGTCAGATGAGAGTTTAGCAAGGAACAGGAAACGTTTGCAGGTTTTTTAGGGCATCCTTATAGGTTTTCTCTTAGAAGACCAGTATTTGATACACACATTTGTGTGCTGGAGCCTGGGCTGTACCAGGTCTCTGTATTTAGATTGTCCAACACTGGCACAGCTGAGATCTGACCTGGGTTCAGATCCCAGCAGGGGTTACAGAGATCTTCTGTGTCACTGTGTTATCCTAGAGCTCAGCAGCTGCCAAAATTGTTTTCTAGCACTACTGAAATGCACCCAGGGAACGTGGGATTGTGTCTCCTTCATCTATGGAGCAAATACATTTTTTTTTTAAATTATAAAATCCTAGAATGGCCTGAGATTTTAAATATTATCCAGTTCCATCCCTCTGCCATGGGCAGGGACACCTTCCACTCTCCCAGGTTGCTCCAAGCCCCATCCAACCTGGCCTTGGACACTTCCAGGGATGGGGCAGCCATGACTTTTCTGGGCAACCTATTTGTACCCAATGAACAATATCATAGAATCACTTTTGTTTTTTTGAGATTGGAAAAGACCTTCAAGTCCAATCATAAACCCAACTCTGCCAAATCCACCACGAAACCATGCCTCAAAATATCATCTTAGTGTACTTTCAATAGGGAAACAGGGTAAGAACAAAACAGTCTTCAAAAACTCTGTATATTGCAACCTTCTGAGGAAAAAAAAAACAAAAAACAAAAAACAAAACCAAAAAAACTACATTTTGATGAAAGAGGAAAAGAATGATAATGAATTATTAACAAGATGAATCTTGCTAATGTCCTTTGAGCTTTGTTCTTAAAACAAGCCAACTACTATTTGAGAAATGGAAGCCTCTAACTCTTTAGTGGTGGCACAAGAATTTTAACTTTCCATGTCTTTGAAGCTTGTTTTTGTTTTTTTTTTTTTAATTTTTTATTTTTACAATATTTCTAGGCAATGGCATGGAAGTCCCCAGACATAATTCCAGCCCATTTAGGCAGAGAGTGCTTTTAGTGACGCAAAGATGCTCCTTTTAAAAGTGTTGTTTTCCACCTACTCAGAGAGTCTACAGGTGCAAAACTTTCTTGGAAGTTTTGAAATTCTGTTATTTAGCCATCTTGGGTGAAAATATGTCTAACCTTGGCATTAACAGTTAAGTAGCATTATATATATTTTTTTTCCTGACATGTCTTTCAGCTCTCGCAATCGTGGATTTTGAAGCTGGAAGGGATCATGAGATTATTTTGTCAGTCTTTTTGAATTACCTGTGTGCAAAGAACTTCCTGCAGTATTATTTGATATATATTCAGCTCCTTGCATCATCCTTGCAATTTGGACCCAAAGTTGCTATCAGTTGCAGTCAGGATCACAGGGATTTTCCAGCCTCCATAGAAACAGGGGACAAGATTCCAGTGGAAAGGCAGAGAGCTTCAGATGTTGCAGGGTCAGGACCAGGGCTTGGGACCCTTCCCCTGCTCCTCTTGCCTGTAGCCTGCACAAACCATGTCCCACAGTCTGGTAAGGTCTTGTTTTTCCTCTTGTTTGCAAAAATATCCCCAAATCTCTTGTGTGGTGGCCCAGAGACCAGAGTGGTTCTGTGTCATGGTGCTGTAGGTCTGCAGAGAGGAAAGGGGACACCAAAGGAGCCATCATGACTCAGGTGAGACCCCAGCCAGGGTTGTACAGGTGTGTTTTAGCTGCACCAAACCAGCAAACAGCCTTGGGTTGGCTGTGGGTGGGAACATTTTCATGGAATCCATAAGGTTGGAAAAGACCTCAAAGATTATCAAGTCCAGCCTTTGACCAAATACCACCATGGCCACGTTGACTCCTTTTTGTAACTCTTTTGGAGATGGTGACTCCACCACTGCCCTGGGCAGTGTGTTCCAATGCTTAGCCACTCCTTCAGTGGAGAAATGTTTTGTAATATCTGATCTGAACCTCCTTTGGTGATCCTTGAGGCTGTTTCCCATTGTTCTATCATGAGTTTCCTGGGAGTCCAACCCCCACCTCACCACCACACCTGCCTTCAGGCCATTGTAGAGAGCAGTGAGGTCTCCCCTGAGCCCCCTTTTTTTCAGAATAAACATCCCCAGTATCCAGCAGCAGTTGGTGGTTGCAACTGCCCAGCAAGCCCATCTTGCCTCATTTAAGTATTTGGGAACAGAAGTGGTGTGGGATTTGGTAGATCAAAATACTCTTGCTCTGGTGCAACATCAATACCAGCATGGTCCAAAGCCCCACTGTTTATAAATCTCAACCTGTATAAATTTACCCCAGGCTTGTTCCTGTAGGTCTCCTGCCATTGCACTGTGAACAGATTCCAAATCACAGTGCTCGGCATGTTGGCAGATATTTTGGTTATTTTGTGTGTATCTTGTCTTTAACTAAGCACAGGTGACTGAGGGGTGCATGCAAGTTCACACCTGTGTGTGCCCATGTGGGGTTTTGTTTCTTTTTTTATGACTTGGGACTGTTAGACAGTGAGGGGAAAAAAAAACAAAACAAAAAAAAAAAACCCAAAAAACAATAAACTTTCAATTAATGTCTAGTGGCATCAGTACAGAGAATTTCCTCCTGAATATTCAAGCTTCTCCCCCCAGACATGCAGGCAGCACCTTTCTGAGAAAGACACGTTTTAGAGATGTAATTCTCCTTACAAATTGCTTTTCTCTCTCAGTGTGCCCTAATTATGGAAGCCTCGACGGCGTTTGTGCACGCACGGAGGTGGCAGCAGGAATTTCTGATAAAATCAACTCACTCAAAGGAACTGCTGCTCACTGCTGGGCTGCTGGGTACAATGAACTGGAGGAGAAGTGCTGATTGACCTCCTCAGATCTCTGGGGGAGATTAAACCATCTCAGTGTGGAATTAGCACAGCACAGGGAGTGGGATATGAGAAGGAGTGAGGCTGCCAAGCCCCTGTTTCCACCTGTTTTGGGGGCAATCACCTGATGCTGAATTTTCCAACCAGGCTGTGAATGCATTGGAACTGGATGGGTGTTGGGGGTGATCCCCACCTTCTTGACAAGCCTTCAAGAGCTTCAAGACATCTTGTCTTTGTGTCCAATGGGAGATATTTTCTGTTTTCAGAAGGAATTGGCTGCCATGACTTTTGCACGCCCAGTGTGGTTTTCTTGATGCTCTCCTTTACTGCACTCATCC
Organism: Buphagus erythrorhynchus; assembly: GCA_013400855.1. Classification (NCBI taxonomy): domain Eukaryota; kingdom Metazoa; phylum Chordata; class Aves; order Passeriformes; family Sturnidae; genus Buphagus; species Buphagus erythrorhynchus. Next base: position 6,378 of record VZTT01035749.1, on the reverse strand, counting down.
AGTGAAGACCAGCAGTGGATAATTTGACCTGCAAAGCATCTCCTTCCCCAGTAGATCTATGTGTCCCACCTAGTCTACATGATCTTTCTTATGGTTGCCCAGTGGGGTGGTGCAGAGATAACACCTGGGAGCTGCAACATGATGGGAAACCTGTGAGAGACATCTTCTGACCACTTAAGGATCAATGGTTGCCTCTAAAAAGCACCATTTTACCTGTTTGAGCAGCAGTGTAGCACATTTCCTGCAGATTGTTTTGCTGCCCCATGCCAGTCCCCTCTGAATAGGGATTTGGAAGGAAGAAAGGCAGGATATGACCACAAAAGAATCACAGAATCATCAAGGCTGGTAAAGACCTCCAGGATCATCAAATCCAGCCTTTGACTAGAAAATAATAGTACTCCTGCCCCTTGGATCTTCATCACTGTTTATTTTAAGGAAGAAGAGGAATGGTCTGTTGAGGAGCTGTAGAATGATGGAAGGTTGGGAGGAACCTCTGGGGTTCATGAAGTCCAAGGTCTCTGCTCAAGCAGGACCAGATGGATGGATGAAGTTTACTGTAGATGAACACAGGCCCTGGGGATGCACCATCCTGGCAACAGAGATGGAGGCAGTTTTGGGGACCCCTCAGTTTCAACCTTCTTTTCCTAAGAAGCAGCAAGGAAGGAGTTTTTCCCTTTTTCACTGAGGAATGTGACACGTCTCAGTCTCCCTGAGCTGCTTTGTGAGCTCTGCATGGCAGCAGATGCTGCTGACTTCCAACGTGGTGGGTGGGAAAAGCAAGTGAGAGGCTGAGGGAATGAAGAAAAGGAGACAAAAAGCAGTAAAAGGACTCATAGAATAGGTTGGATTGGAAGAGACTTTAAAGACCATCTGGCTCCAATCCCTGCCTTTGACAGGGAGTCTTTCCACTAGACCAGGTTGCTCAGAGACCCATCCAGCTGTCTGTGAACACTTCCAGGGATAAAACAGCCAAAACTTCCTGGGATGGGGTATCACATCCAAGATGGGTCCTCATTAACTGGTCATTATTGCTCATGAGTGAGTGAGTCCCCTGTCTCAGCCAGAGGCTGTCCTCACCTTTTATCCCCCCCATTTAATACTGGTGGATGCAGAACCAGCACAAGGGAACGTGGGATTTGGCAGCAGTCCTGTTCCTTCTGCTGGAACATTACATTTTCTTACTGCAATCCCAACGTCGACAAAAATCCAGAGAGCCATTGCTGGCAACACGCTGCTCACATGTTCACATTTACTGTTAATAGGGGTGTGCACAGAAGGGAGTGGTTGTAGGTGTGCTGGAAATCAGGTGTTAACCCTTTCATGGGCTTTGATAGAGAATAGGTGTGGGGAAGGGTTTGCTTTGACCTCAGCTGCAGCAGCATGCTCAGAGGAGCTGTGGCTGCCCCTGGATCCCTGGGAATGTCCAAGGCCAGGTTGGATGAGGTTTGGAGCAGCCTGGGATAGTGGGAGGTGTCCCTGCCCATGGGAGTGGGTTGGAACTGGATGAGCTTTGAGGCCCCTTCCAACCCAAACCATTCTGTGGTTCTATCACTTGTCATGGAATAAGTGTCAGAAAGTTCCTGTAGCACTTGGCAAAAATGTTTGAAGAGAGCTATGGGAGGAAAAGAGACATGAAATAGTTCAAAATGGAATTTATTGGATTCTTTGATAGAATGACTTCTCTGACCCTTAAATGATTATTTGCCTTGGGAATCCTTGACATTTTCCAAAGGGACTAAGGGATTATTTCCTGTGGAGGTTGCACATCTGCTTGAGCTTTGCTCTTGGAGCCAAAACCTTTCAGATGTATTTTGGTTTCACCTCCTTGCTATGTCTTGTACATGCATTTATGCATTTTTCTCTGCATGAGCAGTGGTGCTGGTATGCAGGAGGGTGATGTAAATTATTTTTATTTACATTTTAAGCTTTTTCTCCTTATGGCTGCCAATTATGTTTAGAACTTATCTGCAAATGAAAAAAAAAAAAAAAAAAAGGAGAGTTGCACTAACTGGAGTATTTGAGGAAAACCCTCGTTTTTCCCCTTAATTTTCTTGCTATTTGGGTTTGGTTTTGTTTTGTTTTTTTTTTAATATGGGCAAACTTTGAGAACACAGTATTTAAGTTCAAAATGTCAAAACGTTTCCCTTTGAAAGCTTGTACAGGGCTGCTTCAACTATGGTAAAGGGAGGAAAGAAAAAAAAAACCAAAAAGCTTTCAGCTAAAACCAGCTTACTGGGTTTGGCATTTGTATCTGTTGATCTAAACCAGAATGCTTCAGCTAATAAACCAGTTGTCTAAAAAAATTAACTCAGCCTTTTCTTCATCAGTTTCCTGTCACTTCCACTTTCTCGTACTCATCAATACCACAGTGCCGTGGAATTTTTTATTTATTTTTGTTAGGCAAATACTTCAAGCCATGTCTCAGTTTTATTTTGAAAGAAAGGGAGAAAGTCTGCGTTCAAGTACATAATAGAGTCTTTTCAATTAAGATGAAGAGCAAAATCTGGTCTGCAGATATTTAATGACTCATGTTGAGAATGGGAAACAGAGCAAAGTTCTGCTGGATTAATAGCAAAAAAGCCACTTTTTGTCTTGCACCTGAAGGCACAGTTGACCCTGAGGATGGATCAGCCCTCCTGAACATGGGGGCTGAGCCCCAATGCAGTATAAATGCTGCTGATTAACCCATGA
>VZTT01035747.1:272130-285647 GCA_013400855.1 Buphagus erythrorhynchus | reverse complement strand
GAATAGTACAAGAGTAGTAACAGCAATGTTCATTGCTGCTCCTGCTAGAAGTAGTAGATGAGGATTCTGCTAGTAGAACTGGAAAAAATTAGTACAGGAAGCGTGCAAGCTGGTGTGAGAAAATTTCGTGACAAGTGCGAAATTGCAAGTTATCGAATATTTCTCTAAGGGAAGTGGTAGCAACTTCATTGCTTAAGATGCAAGAATATATAGAATGAAACAGGACAAGTTACTAAATGTTAAATTGTAGGAAAAATTTAGACAAGGACTGAAGAATGTCTTAAATCCCTCTATCACTAAATTTTTCATAAAAATAATATAGAATAGGATAAAATTGGTTTCTTGGAAGTTTCATGAATCTATATAATTATTTTAAATGCATGCATTCAAATAAGACGTGTCTGCCTCCATGCCTCCCTGAAGTCACCTGCCCTGGCCCACACACCTTAATGAGTATGGTCATAACCTACTAACTGCTGCTTTTGTGCTGCCAGCACTCGTGGTGTGTTGAAGTGGGAAATATATGCTGAAGCATCTCTGTACTTAGGAGCATGATAATTAAATTAATTCAGTTTATATATGTATAAGAGGTGTAAGTTTAAAGAACTGCATTCAGAATTTTCTGCGCACTCCTGTTTATAGAATTCACGTGACTCTTGGGGTAGAAAAAGTCCAGATTGCATTTGCAGACCATATCACCTGGGATCAGTCTAGCCAAAGCTATCCTAAATTTTCTCAGCAGATTAGAATGGATTTTGATCTCTCCTTCTTCCTGTGTCTAGGGTGACCAGCTGAGGCTTAGAGGACGGTTAGTGGAGCAAGAACTGGGAAAACCAGCAGAGGTCAAGGGACCTGGTCTGGGGAAGTTACAGCAAAATAAGAGACCTGAAAATAGCTAGAAAGTGTCTACATATTTCCAGTAGTCTGGGTTTGGGATGTGTCCAGGGAGATAAAGGAAACCATTGATCTGGAGTAAGTGGACACTACTTCCACCTGTCCCTCAGGAGCACCAGGCTTGAGAGTGCCTGTGAGTTTCCAGGGCAGTCAGTCTTCTGGCTGGAGAAGCAAAAGAAGAAGAAGGAAGGATACTAGCCTGAGAAATCTCCTGTTTTCCTTTGGCCTAAACCTAGTCCCACCTATTGCTGCCGTGGCCTATAACCTAGCCCTAAATCTGGAATGGCCAGCTCACCTAGTGGTGAACTGGCATCATTTCACGTGTATAACATGCGTGCAACATATGGTACACATGGTGTAACAAAAATCTGGTAGCATATCCCAGCATTTCAATGTGGATTACAGTATAAAAACGGCAGAATAGCAGACTACTCAGAGACAAAATCCATAGTGAATACTGAGTAGTAAAATTTTTTCCTTGGAATTAAATTACCTGACATAATGCAGTCAAAATGAAAATATTTAACTCTTAGGGAAGGATCTGATAAGAATGCACATTTGAATTTTATTGTATTCTGATAGCTTTCTCGGTTGATTTGCAGAAAATAGTTGTACTCCACCCTGCAGTACCATATACAAGGAAATAGCAGCTTTAATGAACAATGAGGAATGTCCTTTGTGACCTTGTTTTGTAGAGCCTTGTTTAAAAGTATAAAAGATTGTTGAATCATAACAGATTAATCTTCACAGATCTCTCAGCTTGCTACTTCCAAATTCTACAACTGTAGTGTAAAGTGTAGTCTTGATTTCAATTTATTCATGCAAGGAGAACTTCAGCTCAGATTCTTCTATAGCAATTCAGTGTTTATGATCAGTCTTTTATTACATTTGATCTCAGTTAAACACAGCTGGGTGAGGTTTATCCTGTAGTTATTAGACAGAATATGTATCATGAATAAGTGAGGTCCATTGTTCTCATATTTTCAATGTAACACTTTTTCAAATGCCATTACTGCCGTAAATATCCAAATCCTAAGTAGTTTTCATACCAAGATGGGGAGTAATGCAAAATTAATTTCTAGCTGGAGCTCAGACTCCAAAGGTTAATAGTCTCCACCTTTTCTTAGATAAAGGTTTGGTGTCCAGGATAAAGGAGTAGTGTTACTTGAATTGCTTGTTTGCTGCTGCATAGCACCATCACCTGAAGGTAAAAAAGATCTGGAAGTGAAATGAGATTGCTTACTCTACTAGGAAAATGTCCTGTTCAAAAGAGCTGGTTTCCAGGAGCTGGCCAGTGAGGCCCTCTTTACTGCCTGGCCACTCCACTGAACGAGGGTAGTAGATCCAAATCAGTGGCATTCCATTTTCTCATATATACTTGGTAGCTGTATTCAGCTTTCCTCATCTGCCTATGTTTGCTAGTCTGGTTTTCACTTTAGTTTCTGAAAGTACTGGATAGAATATATGACCAGAGATTTAGAAGGCCTGAAAATGTCTTTTAGAGTCATGAATATCTGTGCTCCCAAATATCTCTTCTGGCCTTATATATTCTGTTTCCTATAAATGCTTTTATGGAGGTGGTGTCCCTTCTCATGTACTGTCATCTGCCTCTGACCTATTTGACACACTTCAGTAAAGGACTTGATCTCAGTAAAGTAGTGAGATATTGCTGCTGGAGGCGACAGATATTTTATGAGTTCTAAATTCAGGAATATTATCACCAGGCATTGTACTAAACCAGAAAGCAGCTATTAAGCTTTCTATCTCTTAATGCAGTGTTTGAAGTCATATGCTGATATCCCTGGAATGATGTCAGATTAAATCTCCTGGACCCTGAGTAACTGGTCTATTTTATTGGACAGCTTCTCTGCAGCTATTAGTGTGTTTCATGTACAGTGGTTGGCGTTCTGCATCCTGCTGCTGACCTCAGGCTATAGACTCTCAGCAATTTTGTGTTTGTGACCTAATGGTTTATTTTTAGTTCTGCTTGTACTACTGTAGAGATCTCTGACTTTTCTTGGAGTCTAGTTAGCTCTTAAAATTTTACTGACCAACTAGTAACTCCTTGCATTCCTGCTAAACTTTTGTTGAATTCACTTAGGTGATGAAATGTATAAATCTGAAGCTTCACAGGGAACGTTGATAACCTCTGAGTGTACATGGTAATATAAACATACATATTGCCTTACAGTCTAAGTTCCAAAGCATTTACTCACCTTTTCATTGCAAAAAGTTTTAATGCTTTTAATGTTTATGACAGGCTTTGAATTCAAAAGGGAGAGGGCCTTGGGCTAGAGATGTGTCTTTTCTTGCTCCCATGCAATTCCAGAGAAGTTTAGCAGAGATATAAGCTGCTAGAAATCACTGTTTCTTGTCTCATACTTATGATCTTCAGAGAAATGTTAGTATCCTGCACAAAAGAAGTGCACATAAACATTTTAAATGTCTGGGTTAAAAAATACCACCAAGGGAAAAGCAGCAGTGGTAGCAGCTGCCTGGAAACCAAAGGCTGACATCCTCAGGAAGATAACTAGAAACAGACCATCTTATGAAAATAATTTTTTTGCCCCTCAGAAACCCAGCTGAAAAGATTCAGCATTGGCTATAACAGTCTGTTCCTAGAGTTTGAGACAATAACTTCCCTTTTTTTTGCCAAGTGCATAGGACAATGAAGATATCTGCAATGTTTTATGTGATCCTGTCTGTCTGAATTTTGTATTCATGGTGACCTGCAGTGCAGCCAGGGTCTAGATAGTAATCCAGCCTGCCTGCTCCACTGGACTGCCTATCCCTGTAGGGAGCCCATTTTCAGGTGTCTGCCTCTTTCCTTTGGTACTTCATTGTGCCTGTCCCCATGTGCTGTGAAATGGAAATCAATCTTCCTGCACATGCTCTGCTGTGATCCTGGTGTAAATATGGATGGGCACACAAAGCCTTCCTAAGATCCCAGAGGAAGCCTGAAGGAGATGAGGTGTGGTCAGGAGTATAACAAACCTCACTGTAGGAAGTGGTGGCAGTCCACTTTTTTGTATGATGACCCTTCCCATCGTTTTAACGCTTAGGAAAGAAATCTAAGGTTATAGGATTTCTGTCAAGGTGCAGTGCTGTCCATATTAGCCTGAAGAGTGTCCTAGTTACTAGTATAAAACTAAGTTAATTTTTTGTTTGTTTTCCAGCTGGCTTCAGGACTCCTGCCTGGCTTCATGGTGGCTCAGATTAAAAGAAGAGATGAAAATCTCTTTACACAGAGGTGTAAAAATATTTCCTTATCATGGTGTTCATGAAACTAAACACTGGCATGGGAGTAAGGGGTAAGTAGTACATCCTTCTCTGCACCTTTCAGTGTCCCTCTGCAGAAGTGAAGCAGGCAGCTAACTAGAGGCATTTGCCACTTGCCCACCAGTCCACATATGATTTGGTGAATGCTCAGTAAGATGGACCAGATACCCTTCAGCAGGCCTCCAAAGGCATCTTGCTCTCTTTGCTGATTCAATATGGAACTTAAACCAGTTTGCTTAAGGTGGGTTGGATGCTATGCCTCATTTCACTTTGGGGATGTAATTGTGCCTGCCAAGATTAACTTGAACCAAAGGGAACTGCAAGTACTGTCAAAAAGGAAGTGAGACAATGGCATGGAGATAAGGCATCTTTAGGTATAATGTCAAAAAGTTAAACAATGGTCAAACAATTGACTGGGAGAATGTTAATTCTAGGTGCCAAGCAGGGCTGCACAGGCTATTTGCTAAGGCTCAAACTGAAATAAACTGATCAAACTTAAACATTTATCAATTCAGTTTAGAAAGTCTGAAGTAAAGTGAGTTAGAGCTTGGGAGGCAGCAGCTTCCTATAGTACAGGTGATCAAAACACAACAGTGTGTCCACAACTACACTGCCCCAAGGGGACTGAGAAATAACAAAATGAATAGGAATACTGAGCTCGTACATTCTTTTTTGTTCCTGCTTGCTGTGGCCTGAGTCAGAATTATTAATGGTTTCTCTGTAAGAAACTGAGTTGTTTAAATCTGCAGTCTGTAGTCACATCTATAGGCAGTGTTTTCTGAAAAGGGCAAAGGGTCTGTGATGTGGGAAGATGCAATAGATTCCCAGGTCACTGGTGGAAGCAGGGGTTTGATTTGTTGGTGGGATTCTTGTCGAAAGAGTGAGCCTGTCCCATCTGGCTTGTCAGCAGGGTGGAGGACTCTGTAGGTCCCAGCAAGTCACTGATGCATGTGGAGGCCAGGGAGGAAGGCGTGTGAGTCTGGGGAGTTTTTGGTGTGGCAGAGGAATGGCTCCAATTCCCATATTTTCTCCATGTGCTAGTCTGCTGCAGACTGGGGCAGCAAAAGGAAAATTTCTGATGTGTGGCAAACACAGCTGGCCCTGCCACATCAGTCAGGCAGAAAAAAGGGGAAGATTTCATCAGAGGTTGTAATATATTCATCCAGAGATCCAGTCTAAAGTGCTGGTTGCCACAGTTAAAGATGTAAAGAAAGCACAGCCTGTCATCTCTCAAGGATGTGCACAGAAGGAAGGGAAAGGTAGAGTTCATCCTGAGGCCAGGATACCCAGTGACAACCTTAGTCCTATAGATGAAGTGATGGAGGACTCTGTTTTTAGGGTTGAAAAATATGAGTGTATCTCTGATGGCAACATACATTGGGAAGAGGAGATTATTGCATACAGTACAGTTTCTTCTTCCTTTTAATTGATCAGAAAAGAAAAACTTAAGAACTTGTATTAAGCCAGCTCTGTTAACAGGGATTTTATTCAAAATTGCAAACAGAGGAAGTGAGAACCTAGGAAATGTCAAAACAATCACTTCCTCTGAAGCTGTAATCAATCCCTTCCATGTATGTGTTATGATACAGTTCTTCAGTTGGATAGCAGTGTGGTCTTTGTCCACAAGATTCAGTGCACAACATAATCAGTACAATGCATAAGGGCTGTTAAAAAACAAAAAAATAACTTATATAAAAAAAAGATAAGTTTAAAAATGCATTCCAGCAGAGCTATTTGGTTTCTATCCGAACAATCTGTACTAGTCTCCAAAAAAAATATCTTCATCCATCAAGGAACCCTTGGGATTAAAAAACCCACCTTGCTAAACAGAAAAATAAAATGTAAATATGTCCACAAAGTATTGTTGCTGAAATACATATCACTTTGCTAAATAAAACTGACACTCTGTGATATTGGAGAAGTGATTAAAAGCCCAAAGTGTATTTTTCCAGTGGAAAAAGCTGTATATAAATGAAAAGGAAACAGAAGGACTTTCAATTCATTTGTCCCTATTCATAGTTTATGTGACAAATAGCTACAAGCTCAGATGTTCCAGAACTGCAAGCTTTTTAAGTCACCTTTAACTTTTTTTTTTCTATAAGGTTGCCTCTAAAATGCCATTACCCAGAGTTTTTTAGCATTTGTCCAAGGGACTATTTATTTGTGGGTTCGTTGGTCACATCCTACTGTCACTATTGCCAGTTGCTGAGGTAGTTTACAATAAGTATAGATACTGTCCAAATATCATTTCTCCTTGTAAACAATTTCAAATGAAAGGGGCCAAGGCTGATGCCATCAGTTGCTGACAGCTGTGAAGAGAGGCAGGGTACAGTTCAAGAGGCATCCTGTCTATTAATGTGGGAGTCTCACCATCAAAGTCCTTAACACTTTTTGCCTAGGTCTGTATAGCTGGATCCAAGACAAATTTTTACTCCTGTGCTCACCTTCTGTGTACCAGGTTAAAACTCAGGCAGACATGCTTTCATACTTCCCCTTCTGCTCATTCCCCTCTCTCTTCTCCCCATTCCCCCCTACACAGCCTTCTCCCTGCAGCAAGGAGGGCAGGGCTGGGCAGCAGGTGCAGAACAGCAGGGGTGTGGCCAGGGACAGCTGGGCACCAGGGCAGTGCCCACTAAGGGCAGAGACAGCACGGCCCCTGCAGCAGCAATTCATCCACAGGAACTGTCCCCCCTGCAAAAGTGAAAGGGGGAGTTTCCTCAAGGGAAAAAGCAAACTTTATTTTCCTCCAGGAAAATACAGATGACAGACAGGTAGATCCCTGCAGCTAGTCTGAAAAGATGTTGCCAAGAAAAGCAAAAGCATGCATGCAAATACCCCTCTCAGCAAGGTGAAAGACTCTAATTTGCAAGCAGATATAATTTTCATAGTTCTTTCTCCATGACATAATTTTTTTTTTTGCCTTGTGTGACTTTCCAGATAATCTTTTTTCCTCAAACATGACCTTTCCAGGAGATGGCAGTCACATTTTCCAGCCATCTTCTTTCCATCCATAGCTTCAACTACTTTTGGCTGAGGATCTGGGGTGTTTTATCAGGTGGGGGCTTATGAAGTCACTGTGCAGCCCAAGAAGAGCTCAGCTCTGCTAGAAAGCTCCAAAAAGACCCAGTATTCAGTGATCTCTCCAGCTGACAGACTGGAGACACAGAAATGGTGAGAGTAGCAGGCAGTCTGCTGGGTTGGGACCCCTGGTCTCACATGCTGCTGTGCTGAGATGCATGTCCTGCTGTCATCCTCCTGCATCCTGGGTCTCACTGCACCCCCCTCTTCCATGGGACATGCTGGATTTTTGCTGGCCTGGCACTGTCTCACTCTCTAACCTGTAGAAAAAAACCTTCCCTTTTTGTTGGGTTAGGAGGCTGCAATGGCCCAGAAACGACAGAAACATGGGAAGGAGAAGCCAGAGCCAGGAGTGTGGGAAGGTTCTTGGATTGGCACAAGCCACTCCTAACATGCCATCAGAGACAATGTGGCTGAAATTATTTGGTGCATCCTAAAGCAACAGTTCTGCTCTTCCACGCTACCCTTCTCTCTGTCCTTCTCTCTCTTTCCACCCTACAACACCAAATCTTCTGCTCCTCAGCTTCATCTCTTTTTTCATTCCATGCAAGCCAGTTCAATCCAGGAGAATGTTCTATACCTAACTTTTGTTTTATAACCGTAGGAAAGTTGTTACATGGTTTATATTTCTTTTGAAGACTGATGCTTTATTTCACGTATTTGTGTTAAGATCTACTGCGCCTTTTTGTCACTTTTTAATATTTTAGATCTTCACACTTTTAAACATATAATATAAAAGCTGGAACTCCCTGTTGGCTGAGATCTAGGACAAGATCTTCAGGACTGGCCCAAGACATAATTCTTCCTGTTGCTCAGCTCTCGTCTTGGCAACCTCTTTGGGACCTCACCACGATGGGACCTGAGCCTTTGTCTTTCCCCTAACCTTAAACTTAACCTAATGGTAACTGCAGCCAAGACCTGAGCTTTACATAAAGACCTCCAGCCTTGGCCCTTTTTCTGTCCAGACTTTCCATAGGCATCTCTTTTGTAGGTCTCTGCTCAAACTGGACCCTTAGGCTTTGTCTCACATCTTGCATTAGCTGTAACCCTGAGAGTGACTGATCAAGATCACTTGTCCCACTGGCAAAATGAAAAGGGGAAAATTATTTGTGATGACCAGACTTACCTTTAGCAGGTTCTTGCAACTCCACATCAACTATATCACAAAACTAACACCAGACAAACCTAGCTGCAACCAAAAAAAGCAAAAAGAAATAATTTCCCTAGGCCTCCCCCTTGCAGCCATACTCAAAATTTTGGAGTCAGGGGAGTAACAAAGACTATTAATCCAGTTAAGAAGTACTGCAAAGGGGTTTCCAAGAGAGGGTTTGTGCACCAAAGGTATACTTTCCTGAGAAGTCTGATCACTCCTTGGGGTAGATTTATCATCAGCATTAACAGGAATGCAAAGCCAAGGCATCCACTTGTGGTGGGGCTGTAAAGGGCCTGCAGAGGCAAGGTTTGGGCAATGAAAAGAATTTTCCACTGATCCTGAGTTCACTTGGCCAGAGCTGGAGATCCTTCAATAATGCCCAACCCACCCCTAGGATTAGAGCTGAGGCAGCAGGAAGACAAAGCATAGGGTCCAGCTGAGGGCAGTAGTCCAAAGACTCTTAAGGGAGACATAAGGCTGCAGGAGGAATTACCTCACAAGATGTTTTTAATCTAGGTCACAGCTTTCCTTTGCAGTCTCCTTTTCCTAGGACTTTTTCTTGTAAGATATCATATTTATTTCCATTAAAACACTTGCTGAGAACTATGAAGAGCAGACGCGTCATGATGTCTTGTTATGTGCAAACTGAAAACAAAATTGCAAACAATCCTATAGAAAATACTCTCCATATGGAAAATAAAAGTTGAAAAGAAATTTCCTGTAATGTTATGGAATACAAACTGTGTATTAAAGGGGCCTTTTGAATTTGAAATTAAGTATGTAAAAGGTGACAGAACATAAGACTCATAACACATGAGTTAGTGTATGGGGCTGAGTAAAAGAGCTTCTTAATGACTTGTAAGACAGGAATGGAAGGAGTATGAGGTTCCAATTGCAGTCTTGAACATAGTAAGTAATTTAAAAGTAACCAGTGACTTTATGGGAGTCACCTATAAATACACATGCTGGTAGTAATTCAGGAAAATCCCCAGAATATGAAACTGAAGGAAGCAAGCCTAGTCTAAAAACACCTATCCTAGCGCAGAGTGAACTGTAGATGTAAATAGCAGAACTGGTAATTTTTTACTGCTACTGTAAAAACCCCGCATCTAAGAACTGAAAAGAAACTTGCCCAGAATTCAGAATTTCCCAGATTTTTAGAACATAAACTTTCAAATTCTCTGAAATCTAGATTTTGTGTTCTGGACCCAGTTAGGTTGGTTGGTTTTGTCTTCAGATTCATAATGCCTGATGAATACAGTGAAAAATAGCCTTCTTCCTCTAATATATTTTTCTGGGGACTACAACCCTGAAATATATCTCTTGATACCAGTTTGTTCTTCCTTTACACTGATAAAATTAGCTAACACCTCGCACGGGCTTCATAAGCATGACAATGTTTTCATAATGTAGCTGAGGCAGGAGCCATGTGCATCACACTGCTGTAACAGTGCTATTCACATTCGGTTCACGTACCCCCAGCTGAATTGCTCTCTATTGTTGTACTGTAGCAATGAAGAGGTGATGGTGTTTTTCTATCATTTCTATTTTCTATTAGGATCTCTATTGTGTGCAGCTGCTGCAAGCTGCAGCCCCCCTTTCAGCCCTGAGTATCATTTGCCTTCTCTGCATAACATATTAAGAAGGGATGGAAATTCAACGGGGGGGACAATCACCAGCTCACGTGGCAGCCCATGTGTACAGAGGGATGGCAACCTGGGTACACAGCAGCCTCCTAACCAGCTTCCCCAGCAATGAGAGGTCATAAACAAAAGACTTGGATCATGTGATGGAGCTGATAAGGGTGCCACACAGAAAACAAACAAAGAAAGTTTTTGTGGGGTGGGGAATGATATTTAGTGGTCTGTTGGGGTGACCAGAAAGAACTAGATTTTATTCAGTAGTATTTGAAAAAGGAAAATGTCTGTGTATGTGTATTGACCTGAGTGTTCTAGAGCATAAATCAGGAGCAGAGGAACAAGGGCAGAGAAAGGCTCGAGGACTCCTTTGAGAAATGGTGAAGCTGGGGCAGGGACACTGGCACAGGGATATCCAAGGGTTGATTAAAAATGAATAGTTTTGCTAAACAGCAGTCCTGATCTTCATGTGGTGAACTCATTTAGCTTTGTACCTCTCAAATCTGTCTTGTGTTTTTCCAGAGTTATCTACAAAGCTATACAAATTTCACATCCACTCAAATTTTTAACTGGACTACAGCAGATAGATCATAATTTTTTTTCTTGCTCAGTTGTTAGGCAATATAGTAATATGTTTCCTTCAGAGAGGGAGATGCATCATCTGATCACCACTTCCATTCACTGTGGATGCTGTGTTACATGTAAATCTCCAGCCCTGGGTTGTGGCAAACCAGAGACTGCAGTTTTTTATTTCAGCCACCCTGCAGATCTGGTTTGTTGTCCTTACACAGCTGACCTCAAGCATGAAGTGCTGCTCTCCAGGTCTCATCTGTACCTAGATGAAAAGAGGCCTGTCTCTCCAGCACTTACTTGCCACTTCACTTTCAGCAGTCCCAAACAAACCTCTAGTGTAATAAAGAATTTCAAATATCTTCTTTGTCTGAGAGAAAAAAATAAAAGAACAATACTCAGAAAAGCTCCTTACGTAAGCTCACTAATTTTCCTATCCAGTGCAGAACTTCTTTTGAGGGCCAAATGGATTAAATGCTCTTTGGTCTTTTTCTCCTGTTGGTCTAAGTGACATTGCATCTTCCTTTCTTTATAGCAATGGATTGACGCATATCTAGGTTTAACAGGAATGGGTTAGCTTTAATTCCAAAAGTAAACAATAGACTTGTTTATCAGCCCTAAAGACTGAAAGCCATTCACTGTTCTTCATGGTATTTAGCCTTTACCACGTCAAGCACTAACGATTTTGAATAGGGCAAACAATTTTCCCTTGCACAGTAGGCACTCTGAGCTCCTCTATCTGGTCTCCACTGCAATTAACATTGAGATAATAGCATGTAACACATTCGTCACAGAGGAAAGATATGCAGTAGATTTTCAGAAAGACATTTCTGGTGTGGAGATGAACTATTTATGTATCTTAACTGTAGATCTGTCTAATAATTCTGTCATTAAATGCTATCTCACCCTCTCCTTCTGTCTTATGCCAAAATGGTAAACCCTCTGAAATTAAATTGCTATTTTTAAATTCTAGAGCATTACTTTTTTTGTACTTTCACATATCTTTTAATATAATGTGTTAAAAACCCTGAATTTGTCTTCACAGTTTGATCAAAATGTGTATTTAACAATCTGTCTCATTAATGGCAGATACTGAACTTTAACTTCAAGAGGTATATATGTACATGTATTCTACCCACAAAATTCCTTGAAATCATCTTCAAACTTGAAGCCTATTTCCCCACATTCAATACCATGTTAATAAGCCATAGCATCTGCCCTTTGTGTTCCTGTAGTATACTTCCAATATATTTGGATGCTGAGTAGCTAGGAAGATGCACTCACAACTAATAAGCAAGCATGAACAAGCTAAGAAAATTCAACTATTTCTGAATATGGTGATTAATTATCAGTTCTAATGTTATAACACTATATCTGAGGTCATAAAATTGTCACAAATTGCTGCAATTAAGAATTTCCATTCTCCAGACTGAAATTCCAGTTCTTAAATTCCTTATAAATCTATGCAATACACAGCTTTTCTTAACCATATCTAACCATATCTTGCCAATCAGTCTCCACACTCAGTGATTCTGGTTGCAGCTCTTATATCTCTGACAGCGAGTTATTTTTCATCTTGCTTGCAATAAAACAACAGAAGCTTTTTCAGTTAGAAATTTTGTTTCATGTACAGGCAACTAGATTTTTCAAAGTTTACTAATGCTAGCAGTGACATACATTACTTTTCTTGTTAAAGAAGTATCACTATAAATTGAAATATAGATGAGTAAAAGATAAATTAAATATTTTATCTATGGGGATAATATGATCTGGAGTATCTAGAAATGTCTCTAACCATACACATACATACACACAAATGACTTTATGGGACTGGAATATCAAATGATAAATTGTGAAATCCTAAGAGTAATAATTTCTTTGCCTTTTCACTTGGTTTCATGGCAGTGCAGACTAGTGCTTTATCTCCATACTCCCATGCTTGTTTGGTATCTGGCATGCACAGCTGTTCATGTGCTTTCTCATGTATGTGCTTTCATTATTTTGACCTATTTAACATCTGTGGTGAGGGACCAGTGAGTGGTGTGTTTTTATATATGCATTTGAACTGCATGGCTCCCTGTGTGTGTATGTGAGTGTATATATGGCTGTGTGTGATGGCTGAGAGCAGAGATCACACATGCAACCATGTAATTTAACATTATGAATGAATATCTACTTCCAGCTTTATTGTTTTTCAGACAAGGCGTTAGGGCATGCTGTGTTTAGAATGGGCTCACCTGGCATTAATTTTCTGCAGCTAATTCCCTTCAGTGTCTCATTTATATGTACCCCATTTGCTGTGCATTTGAAGCTGAAGGTCTCTCTTACATAATAATGTACANAACACATGCTCCCATGATGCCAGTATTATCTGGAATTTACACAAGTGCCTTAATTTTTACTAGCTCTTTCCCTGACTGAAATGTGTTTAATGGTATATTCCTGGTCTACTGTTTGTTTCACAGTAATTGAGGATGTGTTCCATAGTACAGTTTTAATGCAATATGCCAGACAACTGTTGTTTCCTATTAATCATCTTATCTGAAATAATAGAAGCACTTAAAATTTTGAATGCCTGTTCTTTTGAATGACTGTTCTTTTAAAAGCTAAATATCTGCTGTTCCTGTCTGTTCCTTTTAGTGAAGAAAAAAAAGGAAAGTATTGTGATGATTAGATATTTTGGAGTATCTTACAGAAATGATACTGTTTTGCAGAACATAATGAGACATATTATCTTCCAGGAATTGCAAGGAAATTAAAAGGAAACATAAGTCACCCAGGTGTGCTGTGACTCTGAAAATGAAGCATAATGCTTGATGGCAGCTGATGGCAGAACTGCTTATTTACAGTAAAACATTTCAAAATTCCTTTTATTTTTAGCTGTGCTCCTCTTATTTCTTTAAGAA